>CM042162.1:749624-849624 GCA_023376005.1 Doryteuthis pealeii
TTATTTATCAATTATATTGCTCTGTTCAATAACATTGAGCTCTCAACATGGACCTGAACAACTCTAACATTGTCCTGGCGGAAGAAAAGTCCAACTTGAAATTATCCTAATACCAACTTCCCTGGTAATCCACCTATGGATATATATATATATATATATATATATATATATACATATATATATACACACACACACCCATATGTTGTCCTTAAAATTTTGCTTCAATGCTATTTCACTGTGGCATGTGTGTAGAGGGATAGAGAAAGGTAGGTGTGTGTGTGTATATATGTATATGTATATATAATTTAATATACCAAGCGTGTTGGTAGATCCTTGCGGAGAGAAAAAACCCAGCAGAGAGTTTGATTGTAAAAATATACTACCAAACATCAACCAGGAAGAAAAAATTTTTGAAAAAAAGAAAGGACCAAGATACTCGTACCAACAAAAAATAATCTATTGGTACAGTATTTGGCCAAAAGAAAAAACAATTTATATGTATATATATGTATATAAGATATATATATATTCATATAACCGCTAGGAGAAGCTAATATGTAAAAAGTGCTCGATACCTAAGTAGAGCCAAGTAATAAGGATATCTACTGAGTCAGACGAACCTACTATTAGTTTCGCATAAAGCTCTTCAGGGCTAAAATCAGAAAATCATATTTTAGCCCTGAAGAGCTTTATGCGAAACTAATAGTAGGTTCATCTGACTCAGTAGATTATCTTTATTATATATATATATATATATATATATATATATATATATATATAGATAGATAGATAGATAGATAGATAGATAGATAGCAGCAGCAGCATTGCAGTCTCGGAAGACTTTATATTTCTTGTGACCCATAAGTTACAACACTTACTGTGACTGTGAAGTTCAATGTTCAAAAAACAGCCCTGACCACAGATGTCGCATATGAAGGCTATATATATATATATATATATATATATATATTAAATTTTTACTTGAAGGCACTTACAACGCATGTATCGCATAAAATTCGATACTTTTTCTTATAGAAAATAAACTTGACAAGTGTAATCCCAACAAAGGATGGCTCGATGTGTAGAATACCATACAGACTGTTTCGACTTTATTAAGTCTCATCAGCGGTATATACTTCGCCGAAGGGCAATCGGTCTGTTTGTTGTTATTATTCTCTCTATAGCGCCCCCTTACCTATTATGGTAGGGGCGTGAGTATCACTTGACAAGCTTAATTTCGCTAGGATGGTCAGCTGTGTACTGTGGCCGAGGCGATAAAGTGTTTCACTAGTGTTTCACTAGTGTTTCACTGTGTTGCTGCTGAAGTCCCGGTTTTCGATTCTGTCGGAGGGAAATCGTTAGTATATACCGCGCTTGATGAGACTTAATAAAGTCGAAACAGTCTGTAGGTATTCTACACATCGAGCCATCCTTTGTTGGGATTACACTTGTCAAGTTTATTTTCTATAAGAAAAAGTATCGAATTTTATGCGATACATGCGTTGTAAGTGCCTTCAAGTAAAATTTAAATATATACTTTATTCAGCAGCGTTTCTAAAGTAAACAAACATCCAAAATCTTATATATATATATATTATATTCCCATATTGTTGTCCTTAGAATATTGGTTTTCAAGGCTGCTATTTCCCTGTAGTATATGTTTACAGGAAAGAGAAAGGTATTGTATTTTATTAGTTTTTGAAAATCAAGTGAAAATATCCGAAAGAAAGAAAAAAAAAAATTCTCTATCAGGTGATTTCTTTTTTCCCCACCATTTTTCTCAGAGTCGCAGAAAATGTTTGCGAGGATTTATTTTTAGATCAACATTTCCAAACTGGTTTATTTTAAGATTTCTCCAAGGTCTGCGGTGCCAGACACAACAAACGACACATGGTTAATTATTTCTTCTAACTATACAAAAGCTCATTCCTCCTCCCCTCTCTTTCTCACCCTCCCCCTCTCTCTTTCTCTACCACACATGATTTTCGCTGATAGATTGGATACGTTTTTTTCCTTGTAATAGTTACAAAACCATTTATATGAGGAAATTTTCAAACTCTTTTTTTTTTTTTTTTTTTTTTTTTAGAAATGGCTTTAAAGATATTTTCTTACAGGAATTGTAGGAAAGAATACTACTGAGGATTTCTGTCACCATCAGTACACACACACAAAGACATTATATATATTATATATATATATATATATATATATATATATATATATATATAATATATATATATATAGTGATACTGATAGCTTTTTGTAAAGTAAATAGTAGGTCAATTTCTTAAGCAGAGTTTACAAGATTTGAATTCAAGAGTTTTCCTTCTCCTAGACGGTTGCCTAACCAAGGTTAAAGAGCCCAGTCTGTCCTACTATTTACCCATAGCTGAGGGAGAGTAGGTTTCATACTTTCCAAGAGTATTAACACTAAGTGAAATGCAATTACCAATCCAGGATTTGAACTCGGGGCGACAAGTCCATTTCTCATGACTTTAACCATTACACCATGCACTTCCATGATCTATTTCTCTTTAATATATGTTTACATCCACAAATCACAAAGTGACACATAAAAGTTGTGTATGCACTAATCTATGTGTCATACAGTTATAGTTAGTTAGATTTTACGGCATGTCAACCCTTGTTGGGTTATTTTATTCAAGACATTTGTTTTATTCATTCATGATAAGGTACTCTGTTGTTTTTTTGGGGTTTTTTTTTTTTTTTTCAAACTCAATTTTTTTACACACATTTTTTCCAATTTAACACATAAATGGGATCCTAAACAGGTCTACTATATCGGGTCAGAGTGGACTGGGAGTAATGGTGATAAAGGGGTATTCACATTATCTAGAGCTCAAAATTGGAACTTCATCATCAGTGTTTAATGTTATAGCCAGGAATTAAGACCCTCATCCCACTGTCTTCTAGCACATATTATAAAAGGGTTAGGGCTTGCCATAAGGGCAATCATATAGGTGCTAGGGCTTGGACGTGACCAGCCAATTGATCAGAGGGAGCCTCTCCGACTGCCCTTCTAGCCTAAGTAAGGGCTAAAGGTGTTGCATGTCATGGACTGCTCAGCCATCAGGATTCCGTCCTTAAACATTACAGGTCGCTCCCACCCACGTATGAACTCAAGAGAATGAAATCCATTTGTGTTTATATTTGAATTGGCAGAGAAAAACAAAAGACAAAAAAAATGGTAAGCTGTTCTCCAAGAAATTCACCAATTCCTATGTCAAGAATTTCTTTGTATAAATATTAAAATCTTCCATGAATAGTTACAAAGATACCTAAAAAAAAAATATCGTAAGAAAAAACGTAGAATTCATAAACAATTGGTTTTGGTTATTTTAATTATAGTTGTAAACTTGGTTGGTTGGGTTTTACGGCCATGTCAACCCTTGTTGGTTATTTTATGCTGAAGACGTTTTTCTATTTAACTCTTAACATCCTGTTGAGAATTTTCTAAGTCCAGAGCATTCTATAAGGATATAATATAAAAAAAATTGGCTGAAAATGACCTTGTGCATCTAAAGTTACCTATTATTTCCCTAAATCAAAGATTTCTATATATGTTTAATATTAAATTTAAACAAAGGCTATTGTTTGGGACTGATTAGTTAAAAGGAATCTGACTTCCAGCCGGGTGGAATGAGACGGTATATAGGACTTTAAGAGTTAACCCATAGATGGGACCCTTAACAGTTCTGTGGAGTGACCTATTGTGGTATCAGCCAAACAGTGAGGGAGTCTATCCCTTTTTTCATTAGTACTAGACCAAGAAGATTGTTTTTTTTGCTGAGGTGGAGCACACACCTATCATCAGCTACCAGATACTTTACTGCACAGATGAGATTATCCAAGCCATGCTACTCATGCGCCGAGTTGGCAGGGACTGATATCAAACCCAGAACCTTGCAATTTCCTAGGCGAATGGAACAGCCGATTGTCAGTATCAGCCAAACAGCGAGGGAGTCTATCCTCTTTTTGGCTAGCACTAGACCAGGAAGATTGTTTTTGTTTGAGGTGGAGTACCACACCTACCATCAGTATGGTCAAAAGTGTATTCCCAGCATTAAATGTATTGACAAATGTGCTGTACCAAAAAGATTAAGACAAAAGATTTTATAATAAATAATCACACTTTTTAAAAGAATATCTAGTTATTTATAACAAACTACATTACACCAAACGTCACTATTCCCTTAGTTATTTACATTATATTTCCAATTACTATACTGATAATTAGCATCTTTTTCTATAACAATGTCTGTATTGAAATTCTAGCGGAGTTAGATTTTGCCTCAAACACAGCACATGTTTATTAATGCATCTAAAAATACTACATAAAATGTAGTTGTGGTATATATATCACAACAAGAAATAAAGGTTTACATATAGTATATGATGTGAATAATTTGCATACTGGTTTTTTCACAAAATGGGTTTAATAAATAATTACTTGGTGTTATTTGATTTCTAATATCATTGTTTTATTCTCAATGTATTAACGCAACCCTATATATAATTATATATTGAAATCATAAAATAAGTAAGTAAAGTGGTCGGGGCTAAAGTCAGTATCAGCCAATCAGCGAGGAAGTTTATCCCTTTTCACTTGTGCTAGACAAGGGGATTATTTTAGCGTCTGAGGTTAAGTGCCACACCTACCATCCACTCCTTACTTTACTTGCAGCAGATCTTGTGCTACTCATACGCCTGAGTTGAGAAGGACCGGTATCGAACTAGGACTTTTGGTTTCTAGCCGAACACTCTACCGACTGAGCTAAGCCAGCCCAATCAATAAAAATAACATCAAAATAAATGTAATCTTTTTATATGCGTTCTATTTAGTTTTGTTTGTTTTTCTAATATAATAAAATATTTTATTATACTAAACTTTAACTACCCAGCATGACAGAGAGCGGTTGTTGATTCGTTGCTTTATGGCATATCAACCTTTTTGGTTATTTAATGCCACCGAATCAAGGTCATTTTGATATCAGGTTGCTTACAGTACCTGCTGTTGCTTAAATGGTCACCATCTTAAATATTGAAACAGGCTCATCGCTTGCTTAACTTCAGTGATCTTTCAGAACCGGTGCTTTCAACATGACTTGACTGTAATCTATATTCTTTGGTTTTATGGAGGCGGCGTGGTTCTAATGGTTAGAGTCGTTGGAAATGGACTCATCAACGGCGAGTTCAATTCCTGGACGAAACTGTTGGAATTTCACATGGGGCTAATACCGTGGGAAAGGTATGAATCCAATTATCCTCTCAGCTATGGGTAAATAGCAGGGTAGACTGGACTCTTTAACTCCATGGCTAGGTAACCAGTCTAGGAGAAGGAAAACTCTGAATTCAAACCTGTTAATCTCCGCTTAAGAAATTGACCTTGTCGCATCCTGCTCGTGCGGAGGGGTTGGTAAAATTATATATTCTTTGTTTTTCTGCTATTGTTCAAAATTTCAGAAATGAAGTAACAGTGATACGTTTCAATGTGACTTGAACCATAAGCCTGACAGAGAGCGTATATGTTTGCTAGTAGTAAATAATCAGCAACAGTTTTTAAAAAGAATATTTGTATAAAAAGTTAGAGAAAATCTATATGATAAAATATAAGAACTTGCTTTTCTTTCTTTTCCATTTTTGTCCGTTACTTAAGATATACAAGAATGAGACTATAATAAATATTTACATTAAAGCTTTTTTTATCTACATCATCTTTGTAATTGAGGAAACACATCTCTCTCTCTCACTATCATATATATATATATATTATTAATATATACTACTTATTATATTTTCTATTACTATTACTCTATATTTAATTATATATATTTTTTTATTTAATTACCCTGTAATGGAGGAGTACATCTCTCTCTCTCTCTCTCTCTCTCTCTCCTCTCTCTCTCTAGATATACTTATTAATATTTTATATACTATTACATCTCATATCTTATATACTATTTAGTAACAGTAAGAAAAAAAAAAAAGAAAAGAATTTTTCCAAACTTTATTTCTTTTGCGCAAAAAGCAAACAAAGTATTGTGATGAAACCTACTTTAAAAACGAGAGAAAAAAAGAAGAAATTATCCAGCAGTTTTTGGGTTCATGACTTTACAGCAATTTCCCTCCTTTGAGTTTGGCCAACAAACAGTACTACCTAAAAAGAGAAAGAAAACAAAATATTATTAATATCTCGAGAAGACATTTTTTCTTAATTAATGTTTATACAAAGTCCTTTAGGTTTATTCCTAGTTTGAGTAACATGAAGTTGACCCACAAAAAACAGAACCAAATTATTTATTTTCCCATTAAACTTACCCTAAACCCTAACCTTGTTAGGTAACGATTGTTCTAACACGCCGAGTAATTCTTTGCGAGATTCACTTGTCAATATTATTTATCTTCTATAATTATTTGAATTTTATGCGATAATGCGCATTGTAATTGCCTTTCAAGCAAAATATAAATATTAATATATAACTTTATTCACACCAATGCTTCTAAAAAATAAACAAACATCCCAAAATTTTAAAATTAACAGTTTTTATTACAAAATTTTTGGGTTCTGTTTTTTCTGGGTCAACCTGTAAATTAATGTTACTCAACTAGTGGGGTTAGGGTGGGTTAGTTTAATGGGAAATAAATATTTGGGTTCTGTTTTTTTCTGGGTACCCTGTAATATCATGTTACTCAACTAGGAAATAACCAGCTTTTAATTAAAAAATCACCAAATTTAAAATGAATCAATGGAATTGGAAAAATTCTGAAATTCTGAAGAATTTTTAATAAAGATAAAGAAGAAAAAAAGTTCCATTCCAAGAAAAATCTGAAATTAAATATAACATTTCAGTTATTTCCTATAAGTCCAACATAAAACGAAGGGGGACAACTCTTAACTGATAGATTATTATTTATTTATTTATTGATCTACTAGGAAAAAAGAAGACGTTTTAGGGTTGGGTTAGTTTAATGGAAATAAATAATTTATACAGTCAAGAGTGGTTCCCTTTGTTTATGTTGGACTTATAGGAATAAACAAAATTTCATTATCAAAAATTGAATTCAAAAGACAGTTCAGGGTTAAAAATAATCTCACTTGGTCAATTGGGGAAGGGTGGAAGTATATCCACTTGGCTGCAGGGAGGGTATGAAGATAAGAGTAACATGCAATTAGACGAAACAAAAAACAAGTAAATTATAAAATTTATAAAAATTACTAATTTACTTATCCACTTTTTCCTAAAAATAGTTTTCTGGAATTTGTCAACAAGGAGGCACTTATGTTGACAAATTTCAGAAAGCCCTTTTTAGCAAAACGTGGAAGTAAATCCAACAATAGTAATTTATAATTTTATGCAGTGTTTTGGTCCGTTAAATGGGAGGCCGGCATTACTCAGTGTTTTAAATTGTCTTTTTCACATATTTGTATATCTACAAAGCCGCACATAACCGAAAGCAAATACTTGCAAACTTTTGTTTCAATAATAATTTATTTTTCTTTTAACAAACGAAGGCCTTGACCGAAGGTATGTTAACAAACGAAATACTGCAGTGTTGGCTTATTAAACATCCACTTATCAATAAACTGTTTTTTTTTTTTTTTCCAGCTTTTTATAAAAGAAAAGGTAAAATAGGTTAGAGAGACACGTTAAGCATTGAGAGGTGGGAACTGNATGTAAATTCTAAAGACAACATTGATTTATATATGCAGAATATATCTGCACCTCTTCAACACCCAATATATATATATATATATATATATAATATATATATACTATATTATATATATATTATATGAAATTTAACATTTTTGAAAAAACAATATAATATTATCTGCTGACAGAATCTGTTTCGACGCCTTAGTAGAATGGTCATCCCCATCAACGAGCAAAAAATATATGGAAACAGTATGCGCATTTAAAAATTCAAGCTAAATTACAACAGCGATAAGTTCAAGGTTCATTGTACCCCCTATTCCTACGCTTCCTAGTTATCGGTACTTCCTTTCATCCATTCTCTTCCACTACTCGTCTTTCTTTTTCATATATTTTATTCCCGTTGCGTGCCTCTCTTTCAATAGTTAGTTTATGTGATTTGGGCCCTCTGTTTGACTTACATTAATGGACCCGCTTCGTCTAAACATAAGAGTCGTGCTTCGATCAACACAGATGATAATATCTGTCAGAGGTACTAAAGATTTGTAATATTTTTCAAAATGTTAAATTCATACTTTGTCGGACTAATTGTTTTATTTCAAAAATTAATCTGTAAATCATTACTAATTTCTGTCGCAGATTAATATTTTATCTCAATAATATTATATATTTATATATATATATTAATATTAATTATATATATAGGGTTATATTAATACAATCTCTCGAAAAAAAAAATATTAAAGGGTTCGATTAAATACTACCAATATCACACAATATATCGATTTCAAACTTGGACCACCAAAAAGAAACACACAAATAGGTGCCAATAAAGTATAAAATAAAAAAAAATCAAATATATTAATATATAGATAAAATAATTAAACCACATAAGTGAGATTTTAAAACATCAAGCGCAAGAAAATTGTATAAAAAACTAACGATAAAGATAACATGAGTATAACCATAAAGAGTGCTTCGAAAAGTCTCAAAAACTAATAACAGTTAAGTTGAGTACAAACCTATAATAGAAGGTGTGTCAAGAATCACACTTAAACGTAGTATCAAGATTAGATATATCACTACTTTAAATTAGTTCCCATCCACGGGTGCATAAGAGTACTCTATAATCCAGCGTCAACTAGAAAGTTAGATATTTGCCTACTTAGGATTTAGGTCTTCTGAGTCACTTGGACGTAAAGAACTTTCGATTTCAGTGTTGCAACGCATTAATTGCTAATATCTCCAAATCCTGCCCATAAAGTACTTTGACAAAATGAGTAGTCATCCAAACCAACATCATGATACTTAACACATGGAGAAACTACGCACATCTATATTACGTACCATGTCCTCAGTCAATACTCACGCTCATAATATGTCATTTATACACTAACAACTATTAAGGCTATTATTAGAAGGAAATAATAATAAATATACTTAATACATAATAATATATATAATTAAGTATAATTATATATATATTAAAATTGCTGAAAATTTTTAAAAATGCGTGTTCTGTTTTAAAAATAAAATAAATTTTAATTTTTAATTTTTAAAAATCAGAAGCATTATAGTTTATAGTAAAACTCAAAAGAGTTTGTTGTAAAATTATATAAAAGTGTAAAGTGGGTATCAAAATGGAAATTAATCCGACAGTATGAAATTTAACATTTTGAAAAAACAAATGATGTTATGTAATTGCTGACAGAAATCTGTTTCGACCAAATCGATAAACTGTTAAATTTCATACTGTCGGATTAATTTCCATCTATTTTTCATATTTGTCCAATGAAAAAACAATATATCTGGAATTTTACACAATTTTGGAACTCTAACATCTTTCTTCAAAATACGCTGTGGACTTGTATATTATTTTAACAGCTGAAATATATCCTAAACAATTTTGATACCCACTTTACACTTTTAAATAATTTCACAACAAACTCTTTTGAATTTTACTATAAACTATAATGCTTCTGATTTTAAAAAATTAAAAATAAAATTTATTTTATTTTTAAAACAAAACACGCATTTTTTAAAAATTTTCAGCAGTTGAATATAGCGTTCATTTTTGTAAACAGTCTTTTAACATATAAATATATAGGCGTGTATTTATCACTTGACAAGCTTAATTTCGCTAGGATGGTCAGCTGTGTACTGTGGCCGAGGCGATAAAAGTGTTTCACTAGTGTTTCACTGTGTCTGCTGAAGTCCCGGTTTCGATTTCTGTCGGAGGGAAATCGTTAGTATATACCGCTGATGAGACTTAATAAAGTCGAAACAGTCTGTACGGTATTCTACACACCGAGCCATCCTTTGCCGGGATTACACTTGTCAAGTTCATTTTCTATAAGAAAAAGTATCGAATTTTATGCGATACATGCGTTGTAAGTGCCTTCAAGTAAAAATTTAATATATAATATATATATATGTATATGTATGTAACTTCATACAATGACTGCTGTTTGAATAGCAGTATTGCATCCAACAAATCCTTCATCAGATGATGATTCTGGGTTCAGGCATGGTTTGGGGGCCAAAGCATCATTGCTACTAACCAAGAGTGCCCCAGCAGTATCTTACAATCCCACCAGACTTTGTTGGTTTGTTGTGACTCTGTGGGATTGCCATATCCACACTGATGCAGTTAGAGTCTTATCTTGGATCTTTTTTATGTACTTCCTCTCTCTATATATGTATCTCCATATGGTGTCCTTAGAATCTTGCTTCAAGGCTATTTTACTGGGTCATGACTGTAGAGGGATAAAATATATATATATATATATATATATATATATATATATATATTGGTAAAGAAAAAGGCTTAAAAATTGGTCATTTTTAAGCCTTTTATTTATCAATTATATTGCTCTGTTCAATATCGAGCTCTCAACTTGGACCTGAACAACTCTAACATTGTCCTGGCGGAAGAAAAGTCCAACTTGAAATTATCCTAATACCAACTTCCCTGGTAATCCACCTATGGATATATATATATATATATATATATATATATATATATATATATATACCCATATGTTGTCCTTAAAATTTTGCTTCAAGGCTATTTCACTGGGGCATGTGTGTAGAGGGATAGAGAAAGGTATATATATATATTATATATTATATATATACACACATCATCATCATCTTCATCAGCATTGCAGTCTCGGAAGACTTTATATTTCTTGTGACCCATAAGTGACAACACTTACTGTGACTGTGAAGTTCAATGTTCAAAAAACCGCCCTGACCACAGATGTCGCATATGAAGGCTGGCTATATATATATATATATATATATATATATATATATATTCCCATATGTTGTCCTTAGAATATTGGTTCAAGGCTGCTATTTCCCTGTAGTATATGTTTACAGGGAAAGAGAAAGGTATTTTATTTTATTACTTAGTTTGAAAAATCAAGTGAAAATATCCGAAAGAAAGAAAAAAAAAAAAAATCTCTATCAGGTGATTCTTTTTTCCCCACCGTTTTCTCAGAGTCGCAGAAAATGTTTCTGCGAGGATTTATTTTTAGATCAACATTTCCAACTGGTTTATTTTAAGATTTCTCCCAAGGTCTGCGGTGCCAGACAACGACAATGACGACACATGGTTAATTATTTCTTCTAACTATACAAAAGCTCATTCCTCCCTCCCCCTCTCTCTCTCTACCTCCCCCTCCCTCTCTTTCTCTACCAACACATGATTTTCGCTGATAGATTGGATACGTTTTTTTCCTTGTTAATAGTTACACCATTTATATGAGGAAATTTTCAACTTTTTTTTTTTTTTTTTTTTTTTTTTAGAAATGGCTTTAAGATATTTTCTTACAGGAATTGTAGGAAAGAATACTACTGAGGATTTCTGTCACATCAGTACACACACACAAAGACATTATAATATATATATATATATATATATATATATATAGTGATGCTGATAGCTTTTTGTAAATAGTAGGTTAATTTCTTAAGCAGAGTTTAACAGATTTGAATTCAGAGTTTTCCTTCTCCTAGACCGGTTGCCTAACCAAGGTTAAAGAGCCCAGTCTGCCCTACTATTTACCCATAGCTGGAGGGAGAGTAGGTTTCATACCTTTCCCAAGAGTATTAGCACTAAGTGAAATGCAATTACCACATCCAGGATTTGAACTCGGGGCAACGAGTCCATTTCCCATGACTTTAACCATTACACCATGCGCTTCCATTGATCTATTTCTCCATTTAATATATGTTTACATCCACAAATCATACACACAAAGGTTGTGTATGCACTAATCTATGTGTCATACAGTTATAGTTAGTTAGATTTTACGGCATGTCAACCCTTGTTGGGTTATTTTATGCCAAAGACATTTGTTTTATTCATTCATGATAGGTACTCTGTTTTTTGGGGTTTTTTTTTTTCAAACTCAATTTTTTTACACACATTTTTTCCAATTTAATCCATAAATAGGACCCTAACAGGTTCTACTACTCCGGGTCAGAGTGGACCTGGGAGTAATGGTGATAAAGGGGTACTCCACATTATCTAGAGCTTCAAAATTGGAACTTCATCATCAGTGTTTAATGTTATACCCAGGACATTAAGACCCTCATCCACTGTCTTCTAGCACATATTATAAAAAGGGTTTGGGCTTGCCATAAGGGCAATAGGTTTGGGGCAATCATATAGGTGCTAGGGCTTGGCGTGACCAGTCAATTGATCAGAGGGAGCCTCTCCGACTGCCCTTCTAGCCTAAGTAAGGGCTAAAGTGTTGCATGTCATGGACTGCTCAGCCAGCAGGATTCCTCCTTAAACATTACAGGTCGCCACCCACGTATGAAACTCAAGAGAATGAAATCCATTTGTGTTTATATGTGAATTGGCAGAGAAAAACAAAAGATTAAAAAAATGGTAAGCTGTTCTCTAAGAAATTCACCAATTCCTATGTCAGGAATTTCTTTGTATAAATATTTAAAATCTTCCATGAATAGTTACAAAGATACAAAAAAAAAAAAAATACCGTAAGAAAATGTAGAATTCATAAACATTGGTTTTGGTTATTTTAATTATAGTTGTATAGTTGGTTGGTTGGGTTTTACGGCATGCCAACCCTTATTGGGTCATTTTATGCTGAAGACATTTTTGTTTTATTCATTCTTGATGGGTACTCAATTTTTTTTTTTTCAAATATTTTTTTTTTCAAATATTTTTTTTTGAACTCATGTTTTTCTATTTAACCCATAGATGGGACCCTAACAGGTATTACCACTCCAGGTCAGAGTAATAAAGTCTGTGGAGTGACCTATTGTTGGTATCAGCCAAACAATGAGGGAGTCTATCTCCTTTTTGCTAGTGCTAGACCAAGAAGATTGTTTTTTTGCTGAGGTGGAGCACCACACCTACCATCAGTTACCAGATACTTTATCAGGGACTGATATCAAACCCAGAACCTTGCAATTTACTAGGCGAATGGAGCAGCCGATTGTCAGTATCAGCCAAACATTGAGGGAGTCTATCCCTTTTTGGCTAGCGCTAGACCAGGAAGATTGTTTTTGTTGAGGTGGAGTACCACACCTACCATCAGTATGGTCAAAAGTGCATTCCAGCCATTAAATGTATTGACAAATGTGCTGTACCAAAAAGATTAAGACAAAAGTTTTTATAGTAAATAATCATTAACACATTTTTAAATATTTAGTTATTTATAACCGAAACTACATCACCACCGATGTCACTATTCCCTTAGTTATTTACATTATATTCCCAATTACTACTAGATAATTAGCATCTTTTTCTATAACAATGTCTGTATTGAAATCTAGCGGGGTTAGATTTACCTCAAAACAGCCCATGTTATTAATGCATCTAAAATACTACATAAAATGTAGTTGTTATATATCACGAAGTAATAAAGGTTTATATATAGTATATGTTGTGAATAATTTGCATACTGGTTTTTCACAAAACTGGGTTTAATAAATAATCACTTGGTGTTATTGATTTCTCAAATGTATTAAATGCAATCCTATGTATAATTTTATATTGAAATCAATAAAAATAACATCAAAATAAGTGTAATCTTTTTATATGCATTCTTATTTAGTTTTGTTTGTTTTTCTAATATAATAAAATATTTTATTATATTAAAACTACCCAGCATGACAGAACGCTTGGTTGATTATAATGATAATGAAATTTATTGTGTACAGTGCTCAGGTGCACCACAACTCATCAAAGTCTCATGTCAAGTACACAGAATAATGTATTAGTGTCAGGAACATGAACAGTTTACAGTAGTAATATGCAAGTATGTGTACAGTGCTCAGGTACACCACAACTCATCAAAGTCTCATGTCAAGTACACAGAATAATGTATTAGTGTCAGGAACATGAACAGTTTACAGTAGTAATATACATGTATGTGTACAGTGCTCAGGTGCACCACAACTCATCAAAGTCTCATGTCAAGTACACAGAATAATGTATTAGTGTCAGGAACATGAACAGTTACAGTAGTAATATACATGTATGTACAGTGCTCAGGTGCACCACAACTCATCAAAGTCTCATGTCAAGTACACAGAATAATGTATTAGTGTCAGGAATATGAACAGTTTACAGTAGTAATATGCATGTATGTGTGCGCGTGTGTGCATATGTATGTGGAGAGTGGCATCAGGTATAGTGGCGCGCGGACTACAGGAAGCATGGAGGCTTTGAAAGATTCAGTGCTTTGGCAGCCTACAACAGACGCGGGCAGTTTATTCCATGTCTCCGCAACTCTGAGCGTGAAAAAATGTTTCCGAAAGTCACGTGAGTAGTGCTGTTTTCTGACTTTGTAGGCATGCCCACGTGTGATAGAAAGATGGAGATCAAAAAGGCGCTCAAGGTTGCTGTTATTGGTTGCTTTTATGGCAGATCAACCCTATTTGGGTCATTTAATGCCACCGAATCAAGTCATTTTGATATCAGGTTGCTTACAGTACCTGCTGTTGCTTAAATGGTCACCCATCTAAATATTGAACAGGCTTATCGCTTGCTTAACTTCAGTGATCTTTCAGAACCGGTGCTTTCAACATGACTTGACTGTAATCTATATTCTTTGTTTTTCTGCTATTGTTCAAAATTCAGAAATGAAGTACAGTGATACGTTTCAATGTGACTTGACCATAAGCCTGACAGAGAGCGTATATGTTTGCTAGTAGTAAATAATCAGCAACAGTTTTTAAAAGAATATTTGTATAAAAAGTTAGAGAAATCTATATGATAAAATATAAGACTTGCTTTTCTTTTCTTTCCATTTTTGTCCGTTACTTAAGATATACAAGAATGAGACTATCAATAAATATTTACATTAAAAGCTTTTTTTTATCTACATCATCTTTGTAATTGAGGAAACACATCTCTCTCTCTCTCTATCACTATTATATATATATATATATATATATATACACATATATACTTATTATATTTTATATACTATTACATCTATATTTAATCATATATACTTTTTTTTATTTACATTATCCCTGTAATGGAGGAGTACATCTCTCTCTCTCTCTCTCTATATATATATTATATATATATATATATACTTATATTATATACTATTACATCTCATATCTTATATACTATTTAGTAAAAAAAAAAAAAAAAAAAAAAAGAATCTTTATCCAAACTTTATCTTTGCGCAAAAAGCAAACAAGTATTTGTTGATGAAACCTACTTTAAAAAACGAGAGAAAAAAAAAGAAGAAATATCCAGCAGTTTTTGGGTTCATGACTTACAACAATTTCCCTCCTTTGAGTTTGGCCAACAAACCAGTACTTACCTAAAAAAGAAAGAAAAAACAAAATATTATTAATATCTCGAAAGACATTTTTTCTTAATTAATGTTTATACAAAGGCCTTATGTTATTTCCTAGTTGAGTAACATGAGTGACCCAACAAAAAACAGAACCCAAATTATTTATTTTCCCATTAAACTTACCCTAAACCCTAACCCTTGTTAGGGTACGATGTTCTACACGCCGAGTAATTCTTTGCGAGATTCACTTGTCAATATTATTTATCTTCTATAATTATCGAATTTTATGCGATATGCGCATTGTAATTGCCTTCAAGCAAAAATATAAATATTAATATATACTTTATTCACCAATGCTTCTAAAAATAAACAAACATCCCAAAATTTTAAAATTAACAGTTTTATTACAAAATTTTTTGGGTTCTGTTTTTTATGGGTCACCCTGTAATATTATGTTACTCAACTAGGAAATAACCACCTTTTAATTATGAAATCATCAAATTTAAATGAATTAATGGAATTGGAAAAATTCTGAAGAATTTTTATAAAGATAAAAGAAGAAAAAAGTTCCATTCCAAGAAAAATCTGAAATTAAATATAACATTTCAGTTATTTCCTATAAGTCCAACATAAACGAAGGGGAACCACTCTTAACTGATAAATTATTTATTTATTTATTGATCTACTAGGAAAAAAGAAGACGTGTTTAGGGTTAGGGTTAGTTTAATGGGAAAATAAATAATTTATCAGTCAAGAGTGGTTCCCTTTGTTTATGTTGGACTTATAGGAAATAACCAAAATTTCATTATCAAAAATTGAATTCAAAAGACAGTTCAGGGTTTAAAAAATAATCTCACTTGGTCAATTGGGGAAGGGTGGAAGTATATCCCACTTGGCTGCAGGGAGGGTATGAAGATAAGAGTAACATGCAATTAGACGAAACAAAACACAAGTAAAATTATAAAATTTATAAAATTACATAATTTACTTCCACTTTTTCCTAATAAATAGTTTTCTGGAATTTGTCAACAAGGAGGCACTTATGTTGACAAATTTCAGAAAGCCCTTTATTAGCAAAACGTGGAAGTAAATCCAACAATATGTAATTTTATAAATTTTATGCAGTGTTTTGGTCCGTTTAAATGGGGACGCCGGCATTACTCAGTGTTTTAAATTGTCTTTTTCACATATTTGTATATCTACAAAAGCCGCCACATACCGAAAGCAAATACTTGCAAACTTTTGTTCAATAATAATTTATTTTTCTTTAAACAAACGAAGGCCCTGACGAAGGTATGTTAAACAAACCGAAATACTGCAGTGTTGGCTTATTAAACATCACTTATCAATGAAACGTGTTTTTTTTTCACTTTTTATAAAATTACACAGCCATTTATGTATATTGCTATATCCAACGTCTCATATTTTTGATATCATCTCCCTAATTCTATTAGAATTTCAGTTTTTTTCCCCTCTCCGCCAGTCGGATAGGAAATTAGTTTTTATTATCTATGCATAGAAAGTTGCAAAGAAAGTTGCAATGGAATTTCTAAGACTTCCTTTGTTTGGCATTCTACGAAAGAAAAACGGTTTTTGTAAAAGATGGAAGCCATAATAATAGAAGAAACGGATTTCATCCTGGAATGATTCCTGCAAATCTCAACAAGAAATTCTGTTGACAACCAAAAGGAAGTGAAATAAAATGTGTGGCAGCCAGAAGAAAGCGTTGGAATCGCAGGGATAACTTGAAAACTCTAAGCCTTCTCCCAACTATAGGGGTCTCTCCCCACCTTGAATACCTAGTGCATTTAAAATCCTGCTATGTGCTATATATCACTAAGAAATAAAGGTTTACATAATATATGATGCGATTAATAATCTTACTTATTAACAAGGTCTCTATGATCCTGCAATGTGCCGTATATATCACTAAGAAATAAAGGTTTACATAATATATGATGCGATTAATAATCTTACTTATTAACAAAGTCTCTATGAAAATATCTCCAGGAGTTAGATTTGCCACAAAAAAGCCCACGTTATTAGTGCATTTAAAATCTGGCAATGTATCACTAAGAAATAAAGGTTTACATAATATATGCTGTGGTTAATTTGCACACTGGTTTTAACAAAACCGTATTTAATAAATAATTACTTGGTGTTATTGATCTCTAATATTATTGTTTTATTCTCCAACATATTAAAATCAATCCAATGAATGATTTTATATAGAAACCAACTAAAATATAATTAAGATAAGTCATCATTTTATATACATTCTTATTTAATTTTGTTAGTCTTTCTAATATATTTCATTATATCAAAACTTAAATACTTATACCCAGAGGGTGCATATTCTTGCTTATGAATATAATATATTGATAAAATGTTATGTTATGGTGAATATATCCATTTTATATTTCCAATAATGTATAGTTCTATAAATTGTGATTCTTTCATGGGTTGGTGTATGCAACTGTGTGTGTGTGTGTGTATGTGTGTATGTGTGTTTCTGTGTGTATGTCTGCATGTGCATGTGACCAAAGTTCAAAAGAGCATCATATAATTTTAATGAGAATTCGCATCGTATTTTCAAGTCGACTCATCAACAAGTGACACAGTGTTTTGCATACAACTAGAAGTGGAGGGGGGTGCGATAGGAAAAGGGACGATTAATGTAAATACATTAATCGTTCATTCTGTAAGTCGTCATTCTTTCAATTAATGTGACAAAAAAAACCCACAAGTCTAATTACTTAAAAGACTAAAATGCTGAGTATTATCTGAGTTATTCGGACTATTGCCCTCATCTTCATTGTTATCTGTACAACGTTTCCGCCGATGTACCCTCCGGCCTTCTTCAGGTATGTCTTGTCGGACTCGGGAACCTTCTCGACAAGAAATACCTGAAAAAGGCCAGAGGCCCACCCCCCAATGGTTCATTACAAATGGTCATCTGGGGTGGACAATAAAGTCTCCTAAATTAACTGACCACACACGCACGCATGCACCCACTAAAGAAAATGTTTATCATATAGATAATAAAACAGAAATCCCCCCCTTCCAGCCACACACACACTCACCTGTTTGTGTGTTGAACTTTTAATGTCTGTTGAACTTCTTACCCCAAGCAGCGTTTATGTTTCTATATAAATAGCGGTCAAGACATTTGCACAGTGTCTTGCCATTTTATATATATATATATATATATATATATATATAAAAGGTAAATCTTGGAATTTAGTCGTTAAAGGTCAAAGACAAAGAAGAAGAAGAAGAAAAAAAATCCTGCCAGTTTGTTTACCAGGCAAAAGTCAAGAAGAAATTGTTGGGGGGGGGCGATGAAATGTAATGAGCCCATGACAGATGGGTGATACTTAGTCCTGGTCTTAATACACCCCCCCACACACACACACAGATCTTCCCAAAATGGCTTCTCGTTTGGTCTAAATACATTTTACACACAGTAAAAAAGTATACTATGGCCACTTGCTACTGGATGAATGACCCGGGCTTATATACATGCTCGCAATGGCAAACCCAAAAACATCATTGACCAGCTGTGGACCATGCTGCATTAGAGGAAGCTAGGGGGACTAGCAGGGATGGCGCCTGTTCCAGCAGCTACAACCCCAGACATCACATACAGGGTGATATATAAGACACACAGCAGGATTTTAAATGAACTAATAACATGGGCTTTTTTTTAGGCAAATCGAACTAAGATTTTTATTTATTCTATGTATTAATGATTTTGACTATAAATTAAGTACTCATTGATAAACTTAAGCAATTCCTGAATGTATTGTGATGTAAGCAGTGACATAGTATCCGTTACAGTATCCAGACAGCAGTGATGCTGATAGCTTTTTGTTTTAATACGTCCTGGGATGCACATATTTGCATTGAATGAGTCCACGGGAAAATCTATGGGTCCCACTAAAGTTTCTTAATAGATTGTAGGGTTTTTATTTTGATTTGGGGAAACAACTAAAGCCGGCTAACTCCTACCTTGTTATCTATCCGGTCTAATTCATTTTTAAGGAAACTATTGAAATGTAGGGCCAGCTTAGCTCAGTCGGTAGAGCATCTGACTAGGAACTACAAGGTTCTTGGTTCGATAATGGCCCTCACCAACTCAGCGTATGAGTAGTACAGGGATCTGTGCGGTAAAGTGAAGAGCTGATGGTAGGTGTGGCGCTCCACCTTAGATGCCAAAAACAATCTCCTTGGTCTAGCGCTATTGAAAAAGGGTAGACTCCCTCGCTGTCTGGCTGATACCGACTTTATTTCTAGGCTCGTGAGTTCTTTTTCAGAGACAGAGAGATTTACTCTATCGTAAATCATGTTTGGTACTACTATGCGAAACCCATATGGCGAACCGGGAAGCCACGTCTGGCTCCCACCAGAGGCCCAACCGAAAAAAAGACCGATTTTCCTCTTCTTCCGTTTCTCGTACTGGGGTGGGAGGGTCACCCAACTTCTACTTCTGGTCAAAAGGCCGAACTTCCGTTTTTAGTTTTAAATCTAATTTCGGGGCCAAAACTTTTATTTACAGTTAGATTGAAATGATGAGGGAAGAAAAAAGAAAAACTCTGGGACGCAAGGATACTATTTTGCTGTATCCATTTAGATTTTTGTGCATCAGGGACACAGGATGCGTACCTATCAGCATCTCTGAGACAGACACCTAATCTTTATTATAATAAGATTATCAATTTTGAAGAGTGTTTCCTTTCATCTTTTAATTAATTTTCAGTTGTTTTTATTCTATTCTATTTTATTTTATGTATTTTTTTCTTTCAATCATTATCATTTCTAGACGAGTGAGGAACAGCTTGAGTTGTAAACAATAATAAAAAGAAAAAAAAAAACTATTGGAAAGACTTGAACTCATTTCCCTTGGATTTTGCCTCTGGGAATTCATGTTAAATTACACAAGCTGCTCCTCGATCATCACGGCTATGAAGAGCCATTTGTTGACAATAGCTCAAAATTAGACCTATCCTTCAAGATGTCTTTCAGTGCCGTGTTTATTGTTTTTACACAATACGATAATCACTCGGTGAGTTCCCCATTGTTTTCAATTTATATTAAATTCTGTTTCTTCTAACATTCACTGCTACGTCTTCTAATGTCTACGTCTGTTGGTATGTCCATATCAGGTTGTCTGGCAGTTCTTTTACAAGGATGGGTTTGGCATTAAATATCCCATGAAGACTGATATGCCCTTAAACAACAAAAAATCAAGGTACAGCTAACAGATAGAGTGAGAGAGAAAAAAGAGGGGGAAAAGAGAGAAAAGAGAGAAGAAGCAGAAAGAGAGAGGGGATAAAGAGAGAGGGAGGGATGGGGAGGGGGAGGAGAGGGGGAGGGGACAGAGAGAGGGAGAAGGAGAGAAGGGAGACAGAGAGAGAGGGAGACAGAGAGAGGGAAAAGAAAGAGAGGGGAAAAGAGAAGAGGGGGAGAAAGAGAGGGGAGAGGAGAGAGGGGGAGAAAGAGAGAGAGAGGGGGGAAGAGAAGAGAGAGAGAGAGAGAGGAGAGAGAGAGAGAAGAGAGAAAGAGAGTGAGCAAAGTGGTTATTGTAATTTTAATTTATAATTCTAATTTTAAGAGGAAATTCTTTGGTATTAAAAAAGAAAAAAGAAAAAAAAGAAGTGCTTATTTTGTCCAAGATGAATTTCTTTGGGTAATTGAAATCGTCTGAGTGCCGATTGACAAAATACATTAACCAATATAGAAATTTAAACTTTTCAATTTTAAGTTTCTCTAAAAACATTTACAAATATTTCAAATATAACGAGCAACAAATTCAAATAAAATGATTTCTAAAATAACAAAAATACTGAAGTAAGGAAAATATATTTTTTGATACAACCACTTAAATGGGAGGAACAAAGCACTTTATATATATATATATATATATATATATATATATATGAGTTAATATTTTTGCTCCTTTAAAATCAAAGGTAGAGTTTGTGTCTATAATATGTTTAGCTAGGGCGCTGTTAAGAAAACCGTGTTTAATATGATACCTATGTTCTGAGATTCGTTTAGTCAGAGATCTAGAAGTCTCTCCTACATATTTTTTGTTATAATCAAGACAATCTATTGTGTAAACCCCCGCTTCGGAGTGTGTGTCTTTGTGATTATTTCTATTATGTAAAATGTTTTTGATTGTTTTCGTGTAGTGAGTAAGTGTCTTAATACCTATATTTTTGGGTTTCTATTTATTTTATAAATGATAGGATAATTGGGAAGTATAATATACCTATCAGAATTGTTATTGTTGTTATGGTGTGTATTATTAGGAAATGCAGTGCTATTTTTTCTTTTGTGTATTTTAAAAGCCTTTTTTTTAGTGTGGTGTATGAAGTTTAAAAGTATTGTAATTTAGAAAAAGACTTTCCAATATGATTAAATTCCTCTTCTAAATATTTTTTGTTGCATATCCTAAGGGCTCTAAGGAAAAAGCCTATTATATATATATATATATATATATATATATATGTGAAGAAAGGAAGTGAATCCGACAGTATGTAGTATATTAGGAAAAATGAAAAAACACAGGTTTAAATGGGTTAAGTGGTGAGTTTATTGGCCGACGCTGCAGTGTTTCGATCTATTAATTAGATCATCTTCAGGGCATTTATTGGTATATGGAAGGTGATAAGAAATTTGTTGGTATATGGAAGGTGATAACAAATTATTTAAAAAAAAAAAAGAAAAAAAAAATTTTTTTTTAAACAGACTGAATAACGACTACCACTCGCTTTTCTCGTTATTCTGTGATAAATAATTTCTTATCACCTTCCATATACCAACAAATGCCCTGAAGATGATCTAATTAATAGATCGAAACACTGCAGCATCGGCCAATAAACTCACCACTTAACCCATTTAAACCTGTGTTTTTTTCATTTTTCCTAATATATATATATATATATATATATATATATCTTAGAAAGGAAGGAAAAACTCAACACTGTAATTCCATAATAAATTTGTTTCGGACAAAATTGGGGCCTTATAAATCCAAGTTGATTTAATATAGCTCCCCAAAATCCAGTCTCATCAGATGGAATATCAGGTTATTTGAATTGCACAATTCAAATAACCTGATCCCCATCTGATGAGACTGGATTTTGGGGAGCTGTATTAAATCAACTTAGATTTATAAAGGCCCCAATTTTGGTCGAAATAAATTTATTATGGAATTACGGTGTTGAGTTTTTCCTTCCTTTCTAAGATAGATATTGCTCTGTATATAATCTAAAAAGTTTATTATACATTGAGCTCTTTTTAGTGATTTAAAGATTCGCTGTATTTACACATACTGGATCATACAATATTAATACAGTGGATCTTAGAAATCACATATAGAATCATCCCTTACTACAAGTTTTGGATACCTCTTATCTATATATATATATATATTATTGAACAATGCAGCCATTTTTTGTCTGCAAATTTTGTTCTTTGTTAAATTGCCAGATTGTTCTAATGATATCTGGCAAAAATTGGCTGATATATTTGCCATGGGTGATCCGGCAATTTGAAAGGACAAAGGACAAAATTTGCAGACAAAAAATGGCTGTATTGTTTAAATAATATATGCCTAAAAGTAGAAATGCTGTCTAATTATACATATATATATATATATATATGGGAATACGATGAGTAAATTAATCCGACAATATGTGAAGAAAATATCTTCAAAAAATATAACAAACACAGGATGTTACGATCAGAGGAAACAATTTTATGTGTCTATACTTATGTATTTCAGTATTAAACCATCATCAGCACACTGTTATAGAAATTTCACTATACACTTAACATTTTTCTCCCTCACAAAAATTTCTATAACAGTGTGCTGATGATGGTTTAATACCGAAATACTTAAGTATAGACACATAAAATTATTTCCTCTGATCGTAACATCCTTTGTTTGTTATATTTTTTTAAAAATATTTTCTTCACACACACACACACATATATATATATTTATTTATTTAAGTCACCAATACAAAGTTCATCTTACCAATGGTTTCAGATGTTTATCCGTCATCAGAGACGTTGACTTTTTGAAAAAATTGGCCAGTTTTTTAACCCGTGCCACGTGTGTACGTGATCAGTTATTCGTTCTTGCTTTTGCTTTCTTCATTCACCGGCGTTCCCATTTGTCGTCATTGAGTCTCGTGTTTTTATGATGATTTTTTTTTAATTTTTCCGTTTTTATTTATTTTTTATTCTTTTATTTATTTATTTTTTATTTTTTATTTTTAATTATTTTTTTTTTTTTATTTTGTGTGCGTTTATCTATATGTGAATTCCTAATTATGGCGGTCTGAGGTTTTGGTTAGTCCAATTCCATATCATAAATTTTTTTCGATGTGGGCATGCTCTAAATATTTCTGTTTTATTATTTAGAAAATTGTGTTCCGAGCTTAATTGTTGTAGAATTCGCAATTTTTCAGTGGTGCACAATGAGCAACGTCTCTGATGACGGATAAATATCTGAAACTGAACTTTGTATTGGTGACTTAAATAAATAAATAAATAATAAAGAGCTCTTAAAGAAATAATTGAGCACTTTATAATCATTTCTCCAATATTAATAACAAAAAATTAACTATATATATATATATATATATATATCTATCTATCAATAAGTAAATCAGGTTAGTTGGTTTTAAGGTTAAATAGTTTTAAGGTGAGCCTTTTTTAACAATGGAACATTAAAGTTGGTTTGGTCCCAATTTGAGAGCTCAATCTTAATGATTTTATACAGAGCAATATATTTTGTAAAGAAAAAGGCTTAAAAATCGGTCATATTAGCAGTTGTAGATCTATTTCTACCAATATATATATATATATATATATATATATATATATATACATATGAGTTTGATCAGACTGCTAAATTTTATTGAATTAAAAAAAAATTAAGAAGTCTGATGAAACTTATGTATACATACATATGGGTAGAAATAGATCTATAACTGCTAATAAGACCGATTTTTAAACCTTTTTCTTTACCATATAGTAAAGTAAAGTCGTCAGGGCAAGTTGGCGAGGGCCGGGATTGAACCCAGTACCTTGTGGTTCCTAGGCAGATGCTCTACCAACTGAGCTAAAATCCGTCTCTGAATTATCGGATAGAAGGAGTAAATAATCTTTGAAATACTGGAAATATTTGGAACGCACTCAAAAAGAAAACAAAATGAGTTCAAAATAAAAGTTGTACCGTGTTAGCCTCCAGTCATTTTTCAGTTTTAACCCCAGTTTATTTTGTGTCTATAATCCCAGACAGAATTAGGACAATACGTTCAATGTCCTAAAGCCTAAACGTGGATCAACAAGGTATTTCTCCTCTTACTTTTTGGTCAACATCTCTCTCTCTCTCTCTCTATTATATATATATATATACACACACACACTCTCTTTTTCTCCCTACACACACAATCTCTAAACCTCTCTTTCTCTCTCTCTCACATACACACATTTGTTCTTCTTGCGTAACATCTCTCTCTCTCTCTCTCTCTCTCTCTCTCTCTATTTATATATATATATATCACACACACACTCTTTTCTCCCTCTCACACACAATCCTAAACCTCTCTCTATCTCTCTCACACACACACACATTTGTTCTCTTTCCATATCTTTCTCTTTCATAACACACACACCATCTCTTTCTCTGTTTCACACACATGCACACACACTCTCCCTCACTGCCCCCCCCTCTCTCTCTCTCTCACTGCCCCTCCTCTCTCTGCCTCTCTCTCTCTCTCTCACTGTCCCCCTCTCTCTCTCTTTGCCTCTCTCTCTCTTTGCCTCTTCTCTCTCTCCCTCACTGTCCCCCCTTCTCTCTTGCCTCTATCTCTCTCCCTCACTGCTCTCCCTCTCCTTCTGCCTCTCTCTCTCCTTCTGCCTCTCTTCCTCCCTGCTTCTCTCTCTCTCCCTCTCTCACTCACTGCCTCTTTCTCTCTCTCTCTCACTCACTGCCTCTTTCTCTCTCCCTCTCTCTCTCTCACTCACTGCTCTTTCTCTCTCCCCTCTTCTCTCTCTCACTTACTGCCTCTCTCTCTCCCTCTCTCTCTCTCACTCACTGCCTCTTTCTCTCTCCCTCTCTCTCTCCCTGCTTCTCTCTCTCTCACTCACTGCCTCTCTCTCTCCACATCATCTTAAAATCCAATGATGTTAATCTTGGCAAACCACCAAAACTGGTCAAGTCAGATTGTTTGCTTCTTAAACAAAAACATCACCCCCCCCTCTCACTCACTCCTTTGTCGGCAGGAAAACATCTTTTCTTTCCAGCCGTTCCTGGGATTTTTCGGTAATTTTAACGTTTTTGTTGTCCCGTCCTCCCTTTCCTAATTTACGCTATGTTTCACCGTGCCAGCGTCAGGCATATTTCCGGCCCAACCTAGATATTTTCCGAATTCTGTTTTTGTTGCTTTTTATCAACAAATCAATGTAGATATTTTACAAACTTCCCCACCCTCTGTTTAAAAAGATTTTTTTTTTCTCGATTGAATTTGCACTAATTTTAAAAATTTAGGACCATATGACCTTTAGGATATCAAGTATTCCTATCCAATATAAATAATGTGCTCATATATGATTTGAAGTAATCCTTTCTAATATTAATAATTATATGGTTTCAAAGCGACATCTCCACCATCGATGGCAAACTCCTAAACTCGGTAGAACAATTTAGATACTTAGGCAGTAACATCTCCTCCACAGAAAATGACGTTAATGCACGCATAGGAAAGGCATGGGCCACCATAAATAAATTATCGGTCATATGGAAATCCAATCTCACAGACAAGTTAAAGAGACAGTTCTTCCAGGCCGTTGTCGTATCAGTGCTGCTGTATGGCTGCACCACCTTTACTCTAACGAAGCGACTAGAGAATAAACTAGATGGGAGCTGCACAAGAATGCTACGGGTGATCATGAACAAGACGTGGAAACAGCACCCCACGAGAAAGCAGCTGTACGGCCACCTGCCACATATCACCCAAACCATCCGAGTAAGACGGACAAGACACGCAGGACACTGCTGGAGAAGCAAGGACGAACTCATAAGCGACGTCCTACTGTGGAAGCCAGCACATGGGCATGCCAGTGTGGGCTGACCAGCAAAGACATACATTGATCAGCTCTGTGCGGATACAGGATGCTGCATAGAGACCTCCCAAGAATGATGAACGATAGGGACGGATGGAGAGAAACTGTCATGGATATCCGTGCTAACAGTGTGACATGATATGGTTTCAAGTAATAATTTCTATTCAATAATAGTCATTAGTTTGAATTTACTTATATGGTTTCAAGTAACTAAAAATAATCCATAGTAAACAATTATAGATTCAAGTAACTATTTTCAGTTATAAGATTTCTCACTATCTCACTTAAACTTTTGGACCATATGACCTTTAAGCACCCCTTTTGCGATCTCGATTAATAAGGATATTTTTTTTCATTTACACCGTCAAAATACATTTTTTTGTTAACAGACGATTTTTAGAGTTTTTTTTTTTAAATCATAAAACTAACTCCTACCCCTAATCCTAACTCCAACAAACAACCGGATTTTGACGGTGTAAATGAAAAAAATGTCCTTAAGAATAGAGATCGCAAAAGGGGTGCCTAAAGGTCATATGGTCCAAAATTTACATTAATTTGTGTCAGGCATATTTCCAACCCAACTTAGCTATATGACTGCCCCAATCCTATTGCCCTTATGGCAAGCCCCAACCCCTTTTTATCATATGGGTGCTAGAAGGCGGTGACTGAGGGTCTACATGTCCTGGGAATGACATTAAACTCTATCTGATGGTGAGGTTCCGGTTCTGGAGGTTTGGGGAATGTGGAGCACCCCTTCATCACCATTGCTCCCTGGTCCACTCTGACCCGGAGTAGTAGCACTTGTTGAATGGAGAAAGATAATGATGAAAATATTTAATTATACATTACCATATATATATTTACCAACCCCTCCGCACGAGCAGGATGTGACACAGGGTCAATTTCTTAAGCGGAGTTCAACAGGTTTGAATTCAGAGTTTTCCTTCTCCTAGACCGGTTACCTAACCAAGGTTAAAGAGCCCAGTCTGCCCTACTATTTATCCATCGCTGGAGGGAGAGTAGGATTCATACCTTTCCCAAGGGTATTAGCGCAAAGTGAAATGCAATTACCACATCCAGGATTTGAACTCGGGGTGACGAGTCCATTTCCCATGACTTTAACCATTACACGCGCTTCCTACATTACCATATAAGGCAATGTTTTTTTTGGGGGGAGGGGGGGTATTCTAAGGCATGTTTCCATGGGATTAATGTCAGGTAAAGTTAGACCAGTGGTTCTCAACCTGGGTCCATGTGGACCCCCGGGGATCATATAACATTTTTTGGGACCCAGGCAAGCAAAATGTATTTAACTATAAAATTACAATGGGATTTTTAAACATTGAATGACTATGGGAGGGTCCATGGGTAAAAAAAAGGTTGAGAACCATTGAGTTAGACTTACAACCAATTACTTTTATAGTCTATCCTCTTTTTGGAAGCACTAGACCAATGGGATTGTTTTACTGAGGTGAAGCGCCACACCTACCGTCAGGTCCCAGATATTTTACACACACATCAGATTACCCTATCTGTGTTACTCATGTTCTGAATTAGCGGGGACCTGTATTGAACGTGGAACCTTGCGATTCCAACGTAGAAGCTCTACCAACTGAGATAAACCATTCTCTACAGCAGTGGTTCTCAACCTTTTTTTTTTATGGCTCTCTTTAATTTCTATTTTACTCTGGTGGAAATTAGCCAATGTTTAAAAGTCCTATTGTATTTTTATAATTAAATATTTGGTTATTTCCTATAAGTCTAACATAAACAAAGGGGAACCACTCTTGACTGATAAATTATTTATTTATTTATTTATTGATCTACTAGGAAAAAAGAATATAGGTTAGGGTTAGGGTTAATGGGAAAATAAATAAATAATTTATCAGTCAATCAGTGGTTTCCCTTTTTTATGTTGGAGTTAGAGGAAATAACCAAATATTTTTTTGGTTGGTTGGTTGGATTTTACGGCATGTCAATACTTGTTGGGTTATTTTATGCCAAAGATTATTTGTTTTTATTCTTGATGGCATTCACAATTTTTTTTTTCAAACTCATTTTTTCTATTTAACCCATAGATGGGACCCTAACAGGTACTACCACTTTGGGTCAAAGTGGACCAGGGAGCAATGGTGATGAAGGGGTACTCCACATTCCCCAAAGCTCCAGAATTGGAACATCACCACAAAAGGCAATTTAACATCATATACATGGTCCGGTGGGGGTGGGGGGATATGGCCCCCGATTGAGAAGCACTGTCCTCTGGTATGGTAAATAGGTAGTGATGCTGATAGCTTTTTGATTTAGTACATCCTGGGACGCATATATTTGCTCCAGGAAAATTCAGGAGTCCCAACTAAAGTTTCTTAATAGATTGTAGGGTTTTTATTTATGATCTGGGGAAACAACAAAAGCCGACTAACGCCTACCTTGTAACCTATCCTATGTAATTCATTTCTAAGAAACTATTGAAATGTATTTACAGTTAGCTTGAAATGGGAGAGAAGAAGAAAGAAAAACACTGGGATGCATGGATAGGATTTTACTGCGTCCTTTTAGTGTTTTGTGTGTTAGGGACGCAGGACACATACCTGTCAGTATATATGAAGCTATTTTTAGGTTCAGAAATGAAAAGTTATTTTTATAATTATGAATTAATCTTTTATTTGTTTATTTATTTATCTTTTATGATTTTTTTCAAAATGGTTTAAGCCAATCTATTGTCCTTTGTTTCTCTTGAGAGAAAAAAAGAATTCTTATAAAAAAGTTTCTGTAACCAAAATGCCCCCCCCCCCCATTCTACAATGGAAACAATGTATGGAATAGAAATTCCATCTGATTTTGTTTAAAGTTTTTTTTTTTTTTTTTCTCCATAAATAAAGAATGGATTGACTAAAAACATTGAGAGAAATTTCAGTTGAATCTTTTTAGACAAACAATTGTTTAGAAGAATTGAAGAACAATGCAAAACTAATAATAAAAGATATTCCATAGAAGAAAAAGAAGAGGAGGAAAAAGAAGAAGAGGAAGAAGAAAAAGAAGAATAAGAAGAATAAAAAGAATAAGAAGAAGAAGAAGAAGAATAAAAAGAAGAAGAAGAAAAAGAAGAAGAAGAAAAAGAAGAAGAAGAAGAAAAAGAAGAATAATAAAAAGAAGAATAATAAAAAGAAGAAGAAGAATAAGAAGAAGAATAAGAAGAATAATAAAGAAGAAGAAGAATAAGAATAAAAAGAAGAATAAAAGAAGAAGAATAAGAAGAATAAAAAGAAGAATAAAAAAGAAGAAGAAGAGAGGAGGAAAAAAGAAGAAAAGGAAAAAAGAAGAAGAGGAAATAAGAAGTAAAGAAGTTTAAAATATTACTGCAAATTTAAATATGACAAGTTGCTAAGGACATTGCGATATAATCTAACTAAAAAAAAAAAAAAGAGAAAAAAAGTAAAACAACTCAAATTTTGAATAAGATGGAAAAAAAAAAATGTTAAAACTCTTCCCCCTCCTTTACGTCCAAATTAGCAAAAATTTCAAACATGGTGAGGGTGAGAGAAAAATGGTAATTCCATTGTTTAACTAACTAGAGTAAAAACTTCTACATTTAAAGCTCTTAAAGAACAATTCCATATTGGATAGAATGTGTTTTTTGGTGGAGGAGTTTTTTCTTCATTTTTATTTGGAATTTTTTTTTTTTTAAGCCGTTGAGAAAAAAAACTGTGTTGATTATGTGTTATCTCACTTGGACTGTTTCAGCTGAAGGAACTCTTTGGCAAAAGAGTTGTTTCAGCTGAAGGAACTCTTTGGCAAAAGAGTTAGAAAGTTGGTTGGCAACTGACTATATAGATGATGGTTGTCCACCATTAGAGTGACTACCATTAAACAGCCTATTGACACTCGGGTGCCATAAAACATATCTAAACAACCAAGGTAACTGTTACCCCAACACACACACACACACACACAACATCATGTCACCCCAAGAAATATTTTCAATCTAAAATGTTTACATCTTTCGTGAAATGTTAGCAGGTTAATAAAGATGGAAAAGAGAAGAAAAAGGTCAAATTTCCACTTGAACTGATAAAATAATCAAGTTGCTTAGTGTTAAAGGAAGACAGAAAAATATAGAAAAAAAAATCTATTTACCTTTCAAGGGGAAAAAAAGAAGGTATTAATCATATGTTTAAAAGTAGATGGGCTGAATATCTTATTTGGCATTTAGTGTAATGTGATCAACTGTGCCTTCACCTTCTGCACAACAGATGTTTTTGGTTGCTTTTGTGATTTTATGGACCAGTTCGAATTTTTTAATGCAGAAGTTTCTGAATTAGATTACGTTGCACGTTCATCTGTGCGGCTTTCAAATCAAACATGCAGTTCAAGAACAGCTTTGGTCATGTGATATATATATATATATATATATATATATATATATATTACCCAACCACTTTGCATAAGTAGGATGTGACACAAAGTCAGTCTCTTAAGCAGAGTCTAAGAGGTTTGAATTCAGAGTTTTCCAGTTGCCTAGCCAAGGTTAAAGAGCCCAGTCTGCCCTACTATTTATCCATAGCTGAAGGGAGAGTAGGAAAAAGAGAGAAAGAGAGAAAAAAAGAAAGAATGGAGAAAGAGAAAAGAATGAAGAATGAAGAAGAATGAAGGAAAAACAAAGAAGAAAGAAAAGGAAGAAAGAAAAAGAAAGAGGATGTGATGAAAAATAAAAATCTATTTTTCATTCATCTTAAATAATCAATAAACCTCACTTTAAAAAAAAAAAAAACTTTTGACATTGATGAACATCGTCATAATCTTTTGATTGTTTCAATTGAGATTAAAATAAACTTACAAAAAATCCGTAGACAATGCTTCACAAAAAATGAATGGATCAAAATTATAAAGAACTAAAATTGATCCACAGAGACAGCTCAATTGTTAACAGATTGAACTAGAGGTCATGAGGTTACAATCTTGAAAAATGAAAACAAAAAATATTTAGAAAACAAAAACTAAAAAAATATTGTTGAGACTAACATGTATACATATTTACCCAACCTCTCACATGATTAAGATGTGACACAAGATCAATTTCTTAAGTAGAGTCTGACAGCATTGAATTCAGAGTTTTCCTTCTCCTAGACTGGTTGCCAAACCAAAACTAAATAACACGGTCTACCCTACTATTTACCCATAGCTGGAGGGAGAATAGTTGGATTTGTATCTTTCGGTATTGGCGATATGTGAAATGCTACCAGCCTCATCCAGGATTTGAACTCCTCTCGCCGTGTCTATTTCCTAAGTAACCATTACACCACAAGCGCCTCCACTCGTTAATTTGTATAAATTAATTTTCTGACTTCCTACAGAGTCAAAATAGACATGAAGTTATTTGGGGGTGGGGCCATGCTTAAATCAAAACTCTTGCAAGGTAAAAAAATGTTTGGTCTCATCATCATTCCCTTTCAGGGAAAACTGGACTATAAACCCAGCCTTCGCCCCTTTTTGACGAGGGGGCAGGTGCTGCTTGAGGGGATGTACCCCAGAGACCAAGCAAACTGACAACTTAACTCTTAACGTCCTATACCGCCTCATTCCACCCAACCAGAAGTTACATTTCCTAATCTGGCCCAAATGACAGCTTTTGTTTGAATGTAATATTAAACATATTTAAAAGTCTTTGATTAAAGGAAATATCTCGGGTAACTTTAAATGAAAAGACCATTTTTAGTTATTTTTTTTAAACCCTTATAGGAATGGGGCTCTGGACTTGGTAAATTCTGAACAGGATGTTAAGAGTTAAAATAGCTAGAAAATTTAAAATGAACCCTATGACCAAATTATAAACCACGGCTGTCTGTATAATCAACCTAACAATTTGATTGATTTAATCAAATATTAATGCTAATAAATTGAATTAAAAGTAACTTTTTTTTTGTAGATGTTTCTTCTCCAAAATTCATCAGAAAGAAAATCTCTCAAGTTGTCCAGTTGATTTCAAGTGAGTAAAATCCTTTTTATTTATAAAAAAAAATAAAGAAAAAAAAACAAAAAAAACATGAAAATGTTGGGGGGGAAAAAAAGCTATTAAAAATAAAAATAAAATCATTAGGCAAGTTATTAAGTGATGAATTTATCATTATAATTTCACTCTATTCAAGTTTTTCAGACCCACCTGAGTCGGTGGTTCACTGGAGGCTTGAGTGACAGCAAGACTCCTTTGAATATTTGAGTCGATCTTAACAATGCTGTATTATTATTATTATTACTATTATTATTTGTCCTGGGTCTGACGTTAAACTGCATCAAACAAAGTTCCAATTTTGGAGCTCTGGGGAGTGTGCAGTACATCTTCATTGCCATTACTCCTATGTCAAGAGAGGTGGAACCTCTTACAGTCCCATCAATGTGTTGAATAGAAAAAAATTGAATTTTTAAAAAAAAAAAATTTTTTTTTTAAATTTGAAAACCCGTCAATAATGAATTTTTAAGAATTTTCGGCAAGAAATAACCCAACAAGGGTTGACATGCCATAAAATTAAAGCAACTATTATTATTATTATTATTATTATTATTATTATTATTATTCCAAAATGATTCAGATTAAATATTCAAGATGTTACTGATTGTTGAAACATTTATTAAGGAAAAACATTACATAAGAATTTTGGTTTTGGTTTAAAAATTCCGAAGGGTAAATCGTGTGTGTGTGTGTGTGTGTGTGTGTGTGTTTTTCTTCCTTCTTTTTTTAGAGGAAGGGAGGGGGGTATAAAATGACATAAATTGATTATCTATTAAAACGCTTTGTCGCTAGATTTGGTCAAGGGGGAAATAATTCAGACCGACTAATTGCTTTATTATCTCCCTTACAACTGTTAAAAAAAGGATAGAACTTTTCAAAGTCCCACCCCCCTCATTTTTTAAAATCTATTATTTTCATCAGAAAAAAATCGAGAGAATCACGTAACCAGTATTTGATTCAAATAATAATCTATTTCTCTCGAACATTCACAGAATAATATACTTAAAGACTTCAGGGAAGAAAATATGGAAGTAAATCCAACAGAATATAAAAAATATAATTTATAATTTGCTTGAAGCATTGTGTTCATATTGGTTTGGTAGTTGGTTTTGAAGGCTATCACAATGCAAACATAAAGAAAAATAAGGTAACTATGATGTTTGTTTATCTTTGATTTATTCTTAATATTTCGAGATAAAGGTCTCTTCATCAGTAGATTTCTGAAGGTCTGTTAGCTTGCTGCTAGGTTCTGTTCATGTATGACTGTCTTCCTTGAAATTCTGTGTGTGTGTGTTTATGTGTGTCTATCCAACATTGTTTTAGTATCATTCCAAGTTTGGCCAATTATTATTATTATTATTAGGTAGGCCTTAATAATTTGTTTGTGTTCTCCAGAGGCAGGTGTTTTTTGGGGGGGGGTTTATTTAATTTTTTGTTTTTTTACTCTTTATATTGTTTGCTGTAAAATCCGTGTGCATGTGCACATGTGTGTTTGGTATGTGTGTGTGTTGGATTTAAGAAATAAAAAAATATTCACAAAAAGATGAATTTATTCTTGATGGTGAAGACAACGCTATAACATTTCGGTTTTTATCAAACCTTCATCAAGACATTAGGATGGAAAAAGTGCTGTCTGAACAGTAATGGATATCATTTCAAAATAAATATTTTCTCATCTCTATTGAAGTCAGTCAGTCAGTCAACAATTGGTTTGAACAATGTGACTGGCCAAGCACAACTGAACCAGTGTCAAGACAACTGGTACTTATCGGAATTCAGAACAGTCCACTCATGCATTTGGATGATTCCATTTCCTGAGTCCTGATTGGCTGCTTGGTTTGTATGATCCTCTGAGGCTCCATAAATCCTGCAGTAGTCTTTGCAGCAAACCAGAATCGTATTGGGTTAACTGCTTGCTGTCTTGTCTTGCCAATTTGACGGTAATTGGTATGATTATTCTATAATCTCCCGTTTTATTCTATGTATAAAATTTGTAAACATTTGTTGAGAAATGAATTCATATTTACAAAATATTTTCTCCTTAAAAGATATTTAATGATGTGCTTGGCTTGTGATGTACATCTCTTATTATAATGAAGATTCAGTGTCTTTCTGTCTGTAAGCAAAATTGTGTCACAACTTATGTTACAATAACCTCAGAAATTGCATCACATTATTAATGAGTATTCAATTTTTAAGTCAAAATCATTAATACATAGAATAAATCTCATTTATCAACGATGTCTCTATGAAAATCTGAGTTAGATTTGCCTCAAAACAGCCCAACTTATTAGTGCGTTTAAAATCCTGTAATGTGTCTTATATATCACTAAGAAATAAAAGTTTACATGATATATGGTGTGGTTAATTTGCATTAAATTAGAAAGATTAACGTAATCAAATAAGAACGCATATAAAAAGATGAAACTTATTCTAATTATATTTTAATTGGTTTCTGTATAAAATCATTCATAGGATTGATTTTAATACGTTGGAAAATAATACAATCATATTAGAGATTAATAACATTGAGTAATTATTTATTAAACCCGATTTTGTTAAAACCAGTATGCAAATTAACCACACCATATATTATGTAAACCTTTATTTCTTAGTGATATATAAGATACATTGCAGGATTTTAAATGCACTGATGTTTTCAGTCAAATCTAATTCAGTATTTTTTTATATTATAGTCATAGTCATTAATATATAGAATAAATCTTATTTATTAACAATGTCTCTATGAAAATCTGAGTTAGATTTACCTCAAAATAGCCAATGTTATTAGTTTGTTTAAAATCCTGCAATGTGTCTTATGTATCACTAAGAAATAAAGCTTTACATAATATATGGTGTGGTTAATTTGCAGAGTGATTTTAACTTATATTAAAATTTAAATACTTACACCCAGAGGAGGGTACATAATTTTGCTAATTTTAACAATGAAGATAAGTTTTACGGTTTTTATCTTTAAAAAAAAAAAAAAAAAGAATTTGCAGTATATGCAATTTTAGGTTTCAGTAAACAAATATCATAAAAAGGGATATGAATAAAATGAAAATTTATTTATCGTCTATCGATAAGAATGGTGGAAGAATGATATTGAGACGTAAGTCACGTCATAGGATTTTTAACTTGTAAAACAGGAGTTACTGGCCTTTTTAAGTAAGAGTTATTCCCCCTTTTAACCAAAGAGTTATAACTCTTTTTCTTTAATTTACGAAAAGTTCGTAATTTTACAGAATGCATCTAGTTTTCTTTTTTGTTTGTAAACATTTGACTGATAAATTATTCATTTATTTATTTTCCCATTAAACATCCCTGAAACCCTAACCCTGTCTTCTTTTTTCCTAGTAGATCAATAAATAAATAAATAAATAATTTATCAGTCAAGAGTGGTTCCCCTTCGTTTATGTTGGACTTATAGGAAATAACCTCTTTATTTATCAGTCTATGAAATAGTTTTCAGGATGATTTACTTCGTTCTTGAGGTAATGTTGGGAAGAGGGTTTAAGGTGTATCGATTTACTTTTCTGTGTGTGGGGGGGGGGGGTTAAAATATTACAGATTTTTTTTTTTTTTTAATTATTGATAAGAATGCTGGATGAATGATATTGAGACGCTACTAGTTATATTGTTTTTAACTTGTAAGTTATCCCCCTTTTCATCTATGAAAATTCAAAATAACATCTCAAGTTTTCATAGATTAATGAAGAGGGAAAGATAACTTTTGCTTAAAAGTACAAATCGAGAAAATGTTGATCCCTGTATGTACATTTCGACCTATTATTATTATTATACAGGGATTAACATTTTCTCGATTTGTTTAGCCTTACATTTAAACATATATGCCCGCCTAAATTCATTAATTATTAACTAATTAATTTTCAAAATTAGGTATGACTTCAATTAAGCACATGTCCTCCAAAAATTGTCGGCTAAAAAGGCCATATCAAAAATAAACACATTGTTTGTTTACTTACTTTTATATATATATATATATATATATATATATATATATATATATATAAAATCCCTACATACGTTTTAATAATTACATTTTTGATGAATTAATTTTTTAAATCTTTATTATGGTACAATGGAGTTAAAAAAATTGAAGTCTTTAGATTAGTGAATAGGAGCATTGTAGTGATGACACATAACATTATCATGTCAATTCTTGGGGGGGTCTTCATTTGGTATTTGTTTATGTTGCTGTTAATACCAAGCAACCACCATCTGCCTTTCATGATTGACCAAGCTCAGGCCAGCAGTTAGTCAATAGCCAGTGCTTCCAGCCTGAATCATACACAAAGGAGGTATGTTGTATACTCGATCATACAATATTTAGTATACTAGTACATTCAACTATAGTTTGCGCCAGATATAGAGTAACACGCAACAGAGTGTTAAAACATCGAGGTAGACAGTTCACATAATGGTTCCATAATCTTCAGTCTCAGTAATCCCTTCGATGTTCTAAAACAGCAGTGTATAAATAGTCCTGGACCAGTGCATTCACTCTCTACGAAAGGTAAGCTAGGATAGTCCACAACAGCGGGCATGGATATAACTCATTCAGGAAACATTAGCCGACTCTTGTGTATTTACGGTCAAATCACACTCTCTTGTTCTTTCTCGTTACCCTTTCTTTCTTTTTATTATGGTCAAGTCGCACTGAAATCCTGACTGATCACCAAAGTTAAACAGCGATGAATAAATACCCTCAAAATTTGAACATGCAACATTAGACAGTCCTCATTGTTTTTTTAAAACAAGTTTTAATAAATACATGACTGGTATTATATATCTATATATAGTTTGTTTTATTTTAATACATATTTAAAGTTTACATTTCAAATTGTTTTATTTTTTAATCCTTTAATGAATTTGATGATTTTACTTACTTAAGGTACAAACTCGCTGACATTGAATTTTTTACTCCCACCCCTCGGGCAATATGTTTCAAAAATCTCTTTTTACATCGCTCGGAACGTTTTTTAATTTTGTACTAGTAATAATAATAATAATTTTTTCAGTTAGTATATTAGATCTGAGACCTGCCAGCTGTTCCTTATATTCAAAACATTCATGTTATTTCCACAGAATATTTATACTCTTTCCACAGATTATCCAACGTTGCCTTAAAGAAGTTCAGAGATGGGGCATTATCTATCAATGATGGCAGTTCATTCCATGAATTCACTACCCTGATACTAAAATAATTTTGTCTTGCATTTGTTTTGCCTTGTGGTAAAAACTACCAACACAGAGAAGAAGAAAAGGAGGAATGATTTGGTTTACACGACAAATTGTTGTTAATCAGAGAGAAGAGGAAAATGAAAGTGAAAGAAGGAAAACACACGTTTTTTTCGGTAATTTATGAGGAAGTGCGTCCCGGTCTCGCGCCTCAAAGACCGCTACCCGGTGACTATCAAAATAACAACCCCAGCTCGTCATAATTCTTGTTTATTTATCGTAATTTGTCTTGTTTAGATATGAAGATGGATATATAGTTTTGAATAGACTGAGATAGATAGATAGATAAACAAACAAAATAATATAGATAGATACGAACAAATAGAGATAGATAGATATTTTCGACAAGTAAATGTATTTGGGGGGAGGGGGTCTGCATCTTTTTTTGTCGTAATTCTTGTTTATTTAAACTAAAAACAAGACATTAAACAAACATGAATTTAAAAAAATCTTAGTATTTAAAGTATTTAAAGTAATATTGATAAATATGACCAAATTGAGATAGATAGATGGATGGATAGTTTTGAATAGCTTGAGCTGGGTCGTTATTTTAATAGTCACCGGGCAGCAACTCTTGAGGCAGGAGACCGGGACGTACTTCCTCATAAATTACCTTTTCTTTCTGTTAAAGACATCTGAGCTTTGTGCTTCCATCTCGTCACTTTTTCGTATTGTTCTCACTTCAAAAATCTCTCAATCTCTGGCGTCTGAATCAAATTAGCGTCGCCATTAATATTTCTGAGTTATTTCCCTTTGACCGCTAAAACCTACTGAAATATTTACTAGAAGAAAATAATGGTTCATTTTCATACATTACACAATCTTATTATAATGGAGATTGTGTGTTTTAATGTCTGTAACCGAAACTATATTACTACTCAAGTCACAATTCCCTTAGTTATTTACATCACATTCCCCATGATTTTATTTTTATCTAAACCCCAATTATCAATAAAATTGTTTTGCATTATTATTACTGTTGGTCATATCTACATTCGAATAACATGCAATTGTATTTATGTATACAACAAAATAGCGGTTTACAGTGTGAACGGGAAGGCTAATTTGCATATTGATATTAAAAATTTGATTTTAATAAATATGTGTTTAGTATTATTGATTTCTAATTGTTTGGTTTTAACTTAATGAATATGAGCAAAAGTCTTGTGGATACATCTTAAAAGAAATTCATTGACAAGAAGACATAATTGTAATTTTATTCTTTACTTCTTATTTTAACTGAATAGTTAAATTAGGAAAATTTAACAATGAAAGACGAGATGAAAGAGTAACCTTCAGTTGTTCTATTTTTCGATTATACTGCCCCTGTCTAAAATCTTTTTATCTGCATTCTTATTTAGTTTCATTAGCCTTTTTTAATTCAATATAATATCTTATTATATTAAAACTTAAATACTTGCACCGGGAGGGTGCATATATTTGCTAGTATAAACAATATCACACAAAATAAAAAAAACGTAATGTTGGTTGTTGTAATAATGTGTGGAGGATGATCACTAATGAGGACTGAGCCTATACTAGTAGGGACCATTTCAGTTGTTTATTATTTTTTTAACATAGTTTGAAAGTTGATTATAGGGATATATTCAATGTCCATTAATTATTTTACATTTTGTTTATCAAAATGATTTAATTCAACATTAAATAACCCAAGAAGGGTTGATAAGCCATAAAAAAACAACCAACATTTTAAACTTTGCTTCTTTTTTTTTTTTTTGTTCACTCTCTCTTCCTCTTTCGATTTTTGCTTTTTACTATTTTTTTCTGTCAATCTATCTCACTAATGTTGGTATCAGCCAGACAGCAAGGAAGTCTATCCGCTTTTCACTAGTGCTAGACCAAGGAGATTATTTTTGCATCTGGGGTGGAGCGTCACACCTACCAACAGCTCCACACTTTACCACACAGACTCCTGTGCTACTCATACGCTGAGTTGGTGAGGGCTGGTATCAAACCAGGAAGCTTGCAATTCCTAGGCAAGTGCTCTACCAACGAAGCTAAACTAGCCTTAATGGCTAGTTTAGCTTTGTAGTCAAAATCTATGAGTGTATTTATAGACTTCAATCATTTCTTCTTCTGGTTCGTCAATAAATCAAACTTGGTAAGTCAATCTTCCAAAGTTTACTGTAATTCTTTTCATAATCCAAGAAGAGAACAAATCGAATCTTGGGTTATTTCCTATAACTCCAACATAAACAAAGGGGAACCACTCTTGACTGATAAATTATTTATCTATTATCCCATTAAACTAACCCTAAACCTTTTTCTTTTTTCCTAATAAATAAATAAATAATTTATCAGTCAAGAGTAATCCCCCTTTGTCTATGTTGGACTTATAGGAAATAAATGAATCTTGAATAAAATCAATTTTTTTATCTGAATTTTTAAGATGAAGCTTGATCATTTGTATTATTTAGATTATTTGGACTATTGTCCTCATCTTTATTGCTATATACACAACATTTATGATTTTTTGAGATGAGGCTTGATAATTTGTATTATTTAGATTATTCAGACTATTGTCCTCATCTTTATTGTTATCTACACTAGTTCTCTAAATTTTTGAGATGAGGCTTGATAATTTGTATTATTTAGATTATTCAGACTATTGTCCTCATCTTTATTGTTATCTACACTATTTCTCTGAATTTTTGAGATGAGGCTTGATAATTTGTATTATTTAGATTATTTGGACTATTGTCCTCATCTTTATTGTTAATATACACAACATTTCAGCCAATGAAACCTCCAGCATTCTTCAGGTGTTTCTCGTTTAAAATCAGGAGCGTTCACAGAACTTCAAACCAAACCCTTTATTTAATCCATTGGGGTAGATTGTTCTCATTCCATTAACCATAACCGGGTACAAGTGTTAATCAATGTTAAGTATTATATGTTACTTTTGCCTGTAGTTAGGATTGAACTTGCCACCACCAAATGATTGTTACTTCAGAGTTCAACAAGAAATACCTGAAGAAGGCCCGAGGGTACATAGGCTGAAAGGTTGTGTATATAAATAATAAACATGAGGACAACTGTCCCAAAAATATAAATAATACAAAGAGTTGAGTTGATAATATATATATATATATATATATGTATATTTTTACATTAATTGGATGTGTGCGTGTGTGTGTATATATATATATATATATATTTTTTAAATGTTTTTTTTAAAGTTGGGCGTTATTACGAAGCATTAAAAATATATAAATGAATGAATATTATGGAGTATTGGATTCACTTATTTTTTTATTATTATTATTTTTTGTCTTAAATTTTCAGGTTTGTTAGATACCCTTTATCAAATGAATGTTATTCCTGTTTAACGTCTTTTTTTGTCTCTGTTGTTATCGACAGTGGCAGCGTCTGTGAAATATTTATAATAACGGAGAATTCCGATGTCTGCGTTCAATCCCTTCACGTGTGTTTGTAATTTTAGAATCCATTTAGTTTCTGATTGTTTTCTAAACTGCGTATAAGGAAGGTGATAAAAATACCAACAAATGCCCTGAAGATGATCTAATTAATAGATCGAAACACTGCAGCATTGGCCAATAAACTTACCACTCAACTTATTTAAACCTGGGTTTTTTGGGGTTTTTTCAATTTTCTTAATATATATATATATATATATATATATATATATATATATATATTCTTAATTAATGTAAATATATACATATATATTGATTTTGCAAAAAATTAGTATTATAGTCAAATTAAGCTCATTAAATTTGTATATCATATATAGTTATTTACTAAGCTTATCTTAGATGTGGCACAAGGCCAGAAATATTGGGCGCTCAATGAGAATCGAACTCACTAAAAATTATCTACAATTCTAACCATTACACTATGTGAGGTGCCCCTCACGTATATCTATATATATGATCATTTTTATATTTGAAAATATGTTTTGCGTACATAAATCAGTAAATACACACATTTGTCTGTGATTCTATGCTTGTGTATCCTCAATATTTGAAGTTTTATTTTTGCTTGAAATTTTAAACATGAACAACTTACTTGAGCTGTAGCTGTCAGTTGAAGACTGGGAAACAGAACGACTACGTATCCGTGGACGTTGAGGAGTTAAATTGTATTTAATTTCCTGGAAAAAGAAAAAAAAGAAAATCCATAAATATTTTTTGCAAAATGAAAAAAATGTTTCTTTTTTTTTTTTTTTTTTTTTCTTAATGAAAACAACGAACATTGGTCATAAAACAATGAAAAAGATATTTTTCTTTCACACTGAAATGTAAAAATATATATTTGTACCAAAATTTTGAAATGACTTGTGGGTGAACAAGATTGTTCTTTTATTGCATATTACAAACTTGGTTGGTCAGATTTTACGGCATGTCAACCCTTGTTGGATTATTCTATGCTGAAGACATTTTGTTTTATTTCATTGTTGTGTACTTATTTTATTTTATTTTTTTTTCAAACTCATTTTTTAAAAATCTATTTAACCTATAGATGGGACCCTAACAGGTACTACCACTCGAAGTTAGGGTGAACCTAGGAGTTGGAACTTCACCACTAGATGCAATTAATGTCATACCCAGGACACCTTACCAACTAGATGATAGATCATATTGTTCTATAATGAATAGGCACAGCCTATCATTTTTGTAATGATGTGTAGTTAGAATTTAAAATTTAAAAAGTAATTTATGTTTGTTGGAAATAACTGACCCTGTGAAAAGTAGCAGAGATATAATTTTAGATGTTTAGAAGAATAAAATATGAAGAACACAGAAGAACTCCAATATGCCAGAATCAGGTATAACTACAGGAAGCATGGAGAAAGATTCAAGAAGAATTTAAGAAAAGAATATGGAAGATGATAGAACTAATCAGAGATTATTTAACATTATCTTTCTCTTTCTTTCTATGAATATAATTGCATTAGATATTAATACTGTCTTCATAAATGATGAAGGAAATGAGTGTTTCAAGGACAAAGAAATCATGAAAAAGATATATAAGTTAGAAGAGCAACACATTCACTTCGCTTACACACACAAATATTAAATGATAACAAGACACACAAATATTTCAATTTAAAACAAAAATTTTACCTATTCAATCGAATTGAGTTTTGTAGGCATTTTAAATGCTGTGACCTCAAATGGCAACCAGTCTGAGAGAAGGAAAACTGAATTAAAACCTGTTAATCTCCACTTTTGGGGCATTTTGGGTGCAATCAAATTATATATTTTTAAAAAATTTTTTTAAATATATAATTTTAAATATAATTTGGAGGAATAACACTATCCAGCAGCATACACAAAATCACAAACTACAACAAAATGGGCAGATTCTAGGAACAAGTCATACGTCTCCTCTTTTAAGGGCTCCATGTTTTCGGAAGGGACAAAGGGATTTTTAATCCGGAAATATAAAGAAAATAAATCAAACGTAAAGGAACAAATTATAGTTACCAAGTTTTTCTTTACATTTGCATTGTGATAGCCTTCAAACCAACCGCAAAACCAATATAAACAATACTTCCAGCAAATTATAAAACTTATATTTTTGATATTTAAAATTTTCTTCATTATAAATATTTTTTTCTGTTTGTGACAAATCAATATTATTTTTTTTAATATATATAAAAAAAAAAAAAATTCAAAATAAATTTTATGGCAATGGTAGATTACAAAAGCTCCAACGTCTCAATTGTGATTTGTTTTATAAAAAATAAAAATATTTTCACTACACTTTATGTAAGGGAGGTAATTGCTATGATTAATGTTAAGTTGTCTCCCCTGCATTTGAAATTATTTAGCTAAAGCTGATGCCCTCTCCGTACACACGCACGCGCACACATATATACATGCATATTACTACTGTAAACTGTTCATGTTCCAGACACTAATACATTATTCTGTGGACTTGACATGAGACTTTGATGAGTTGTGGTGCACCTGAGCACTGTACACAATAAATTTCATTATTATTATTATCATTATAAAACAGCATTCTTATGAAATTTGAATTATTAAAAAAAAATGTCCTAACGTAATGACTCAGCAGAACAGGGTCATACCCTACCTGCCCCCCCCCCGTCCCTCTATTATAAAGAAAAAAAATGTATTAAAAAACTGAAAACTGACAAAAAACACCTAAAGAAGAGTAGAGGGCACATGATAATGAAGTGAAATTTTTTGTGTACAGTGCTCAGGTGCACCACAACTCATCAAAGTCTCATGTCTAGTACATAGAATAATGTATTAGTGTCAGGAACATGAACAGTTTACAGTAGTAATATGCATGTATATGTTCGCGTGTGTGCATATGTATGTGGAGAGTGGCATCAGGTATAGTGTCGGCGGACTACAGGAAGCATGGAGGCTTTGAAAGATTCAGTGTTTCGGCAGCCTACAAAAGATACGGGCAGCTTATTCCATGTCTCGCAATTCTGAGCAATGTTTCCGAAAGTCACTGAGTGACTTTTTAGGCATGCCCACGTGTGTTAGAAAGATGGAGATAAAAAAGTGCTCAAGGTTGCTGTTGTTAAGATGATTAATGACCTTATGAGTGTTTACCAGGTCAGTTCCAGACACCAAAGTTTCAGCGAATCCATTCCCAGGACAGCGAGACGTTCAGAGTATGGTAGATGCCTGATGGAGGGTACTCGTTTGGTTGCATCCGCCAAAACATTGTGTATATAACAATAAAGAAGGACAAGGGTACAAAAAATCCCACTAATACTAATAACAGTATTTTTGATTTTTCAGACTGTTGTCCTTATCTTTATTGTGATATATAAAATATGTTTCAGACAATGTGCACCCCAACCCTCTTCAGGTGTTTCTTGTCTTTGAAATCTTTGAAAGTTTTTTGTTCTTTTTCTGAATTTGCCACAAACTTTGAATATTCTACATTGCAAGACGTTACTTTAACGACTTTTAGAAATGTCGGACAGCAAATTCGATCTTAAACTAACACCAGAATTTGATCAGTTTAATCCCAAATCGTTTATAATGGAGGCAATTGAATAAGTCAAGTTTGTATGAAACTTATGTGATGATGGGAAAACAGGGAGGATTATCTACATCCCTTTTGTCCAATGGAGATTTTGCTGTCTATCAAACAACCAAATATTTATGAAGAAGAAGACAGTGAGAAAGAAGAAGTATAAGAAGAAAAATAATAAGAAAAATAATGAAAAGAAGAATGAGAATAAAAATAAGAATAATAAAAATAAGAATAAGAATAAGAATAATAAAAATAATAAAAATAAGAATAAGAATAAGAATAATAAAAATACGAAGAAGAATAATAAAAATAAGAAGAATAAGAAGAAAAAGAATAATAAAAATAAGAAGAATAAGAAGAAAAAGAAGAAGAAAAAAAAGAAGAAAGAAAAAAAGAAGAAAAAAAGAAGAAGAAAGAAAAAAAGAAGAAAGAAAAAAAGAAGAAGAATGAGAATAATAAAAAGAAGAAGAAGAAGAAGAAGAAGAAGAAGAAAAGAAAAAGAAGAAAAAAGAAGAAGAAAGAAAAAAGAAGAAAAAGAAAAAGAAGAAAAAGAAGAAGAAGAAGAAAAAGAAGAAGAAGAAAGATTGACATAAAGAGAATAAAAGAATTGTTGCACAAAACATTTGCAGTGGATTTATTTGTTTGTTGCACATGAACAATTTATAGAAAGGATTGAAACTGCAATTGGGTGAATCTGTGAACATCTTCCAGCTGCAATTCCTCGGATTAGCAGATGGATTTTTCAAAAGATATTGGTTTGCTCTGCTGTGCCTTTATTGGAACAGGTTTAACTGTTTCTTTTTCAGCTTGTCACACATGTAAAACACCATAACTGATAGCCTGAATGAGGACAATATTAAAGATTTGCTTTCTTTGTTTAATGGCAGATCAACCTTCATAGGTTATTTAATGCCAAATCCATCCTTGTAGAAGAACAGTAGTGGTTATATTTAACCCACAGCTTGAAGGATGTTTTTCAAAGGGTATTAGTCCAAAAGTGAACATAGCATGGTTTTGTTTTGTTTAATGGCATATCAATACTATGGGTTATTTAATGCTAAATATTTTTTAATATATATATATATATATAATTTTGTGTGAAGAAAGGAAGTGAATCCGACGGTATGTATTATATTAAGAAAAATGAAAGAACACAGGTTTAAATGGGTTAAGTGGTGAATTTATTGGCTGACGCTGCAGTGTTTCGATCTATTGATTAGATCATCTTCAGGGCATTTGTTGGTATATGGAAGGTGATAAGAAATTTATCATCACAGAATATAATTTTATATTATATATATTTTTATCACAGAATATAATTTTATATTATATATATTAAAAAAGAATAATGAAATTTATTGTGTACAGTGCTCAGGTGCACCACAATTCATCAAAGGTTCATGTATAGGGCCGGGTTAGCTCAGTTGTAGAGCGTTCGGTTAGAAACACATGGTTCCTAGTTCGATTCCGATCCTCGCCAACTCAGCGTATGAGTAGCACAGGGATCTGTGCAGTAAAGTAAGGAGCTGGTGGTAGTTGTGGCGCTCCATCAGATGACAAAAACAATCTCCTTGATCTAGCGCTAGTGAAAAGGAGATAGACTCCCTCACTGATTGGCTGATACCGACTTTAAGGCAAACCCGACGACTTTACTTACTTACATACAATAATGGGTTATTTCCTATAAGTCTAACATGATCAAAGGGGAACCACTCTTGACTGATAAATTATTTATTTATTTATTGATCCACTAGGAAAAAGAAAACGGGGTTAGGGTTTAGGATTAGTTTAATGGGAAAATAAATAGATAATTTATCAGTCAAGAGTGGTTCCCCTTTGATCATGTTAAACTTATAGGAAATAACCGAATAATGTACTAATCAGGAAAATGAATAGTGTACAGTAATAATATACATGTATGTGTGCATGGGTATGGATGGGAGATATCGGGTATAGCATTGGCGAATTACAGAAGCATGGAGGTTTTGGAGGATGCATTGTTTCGGCAGCCAACAATGGATACAGGCAGTTTATTACATGCCTCAGCAGCTCTGAGCGTGAAAAAATGTTTCCGAAAGTGATGCGAGCTGTGCTGTTTATGATTTATATGGGAACAAATTTGTAGTTAAATAGCTGGTTTTTAATGGAGATTTTACTGTGTATCAACAGCCAAATTCTTTAAACAAGGGATCACCAAACTTTTTTCACGGATGGCCGGATAATTGAAAAAACGAGTGCAGGCCACATTATTATTGAGTTCAATACTTGATAGCCAGAACAAAAGCTCTGAGAAAAAGATGTTGATAAGTTCAAATGTTGCAGCCTAACCATGCAGTTACTAGTTCTCCAATAAATCCACTATAACCAGCTTAAATAATTACTGCCACTACTGCCAGGAAGAGTTCATTAAGCTGAGGGGGTATTTGACTGTTCCACTGTCCAATAGTTAACAATCTGTAACAGTCATTTCCAGACTGCTGGTTCAATCCAGGCTAAGGGTAAGAGTAACACAGAATAACAATTAACAGATGTAAAACAAAATTTATCTTTCCTTGTTATATTCATGGATGAGTGGCGTAAGATGCACAAAAACAAATTTAACCAACATATTAATTTTCAAAACATTATCAAAGAACGCATTAGCAGAAAGGTTTAGTGAAATTTGTGAAACTGAAGTTTGCCTTTCAAGATATTGTCAATGTTTGGTTTGGAATAGCTATATCTAATCAAGAGAATTGCTTTCAAATGTTTATCAGTCAATTTCGTTTGATGGGTCGGCAGGCCTGATAAAATGCTTTCACAGGCTGTAGTTTGGTGACTCCTACCTTAAACAGGATAACAGACATAAAGAAACAAAAGAATCCTTGTATAATAATAATAATGAAATTTATTGTGTACAGTGCTCAGGTGCACCACAACTCATCAAAGTCTCATGTCAAGTACACAGAATAATGTAGTGTCAGGAACATGACAGTTTACAGTAGTAATATGCATGTATGTGTGCGCGTGTGTGCATATGTGTGTGTGGAGAGGGCATCAGGTATAGTGTCGGCGGACTACAGGAATCATGGAGGCTTTGAAAGACTCAGTGCTTCGGCAGCCTACAACAGACGTGGGCAGTTTATTCCATGTCTCCACAATTCTGAGCGTGAAAAAATGTTTCCGAAAGTCACGTGAGCAGTGCTGTTTTCTGACTTTGTAGGCATGCCCACGTGTGTTGGAAAGATGGAGATCAAAAAGGTGCTCAAGGTTGCTGTTGTTAAGATAATTAATGACCTTATGAGCGTTTACCATTAAATGGTATTTGTTGCATGTGAACAATTTATAGAAAGGAGTAAGCTGCAACTGGGTGAATCTGTGTGAACTTTTTCCACCTGCAATTTTACAGATTAGCAGCTCTGTATTTTTTCAGAAGAATTTCAGATATTGTTTAGCTACATGTGCTTTTATTGGAACAGGTTTAACAGCTTCTTTGCAGCTTGTCACACATGAAGAAGACCATGACGATAGACCTAACGCTAACCTAAAATAGGTTTGTTTGCTTAGAAGAGTCCTGAAGATCTGAGAAGATTTGCTGTCACTCAAGCTTCAGTGAAAAACCAACAGTTAAAACTGGTGTGAAAAAATTGATGATTCAATAATAATAATAATAATAATAATAATAATAATGATAATAATAATGGAAAAAATAGACAAATATCTGGACCTTGCCAGAGAACTAAAAAAGTTATGGAATATGAAAGTGAAGGTGATACCAATTGTAGTTGGTGCACTTGGAACAGTCCCAAAAGGATTGGAAAAGGGTCTGGAATGTTTGGAAAATCAGAGGAAGGGTTGAAACCATTCAGAACACTGCACTGCTACAATCTGCCAGAATACTCAGAAGAGTCCTGGAGACCTGAGGAGACTTGCTGTCACTCAGACTCCAATGAAAGACCATCAGCTAATGCTGATGTGAAAACTCAAAAGGAGTGAATAATAACTAGCAAAAGTATGCACCCCCTGGCTGCAAGTATTTAAGTTTTAATGTAAGATATTATATTAAACTCCAGCGTGTGGTGTAATGGTTAAAGTCATGGGAAATGGACTCGTCACCCCAATTTCAAATCCTAGCTGAGGTAATTGCATTTCACTTAGCGCTAAAACCCTTGGGAAAGGTATGAATCCTATTCTCCCTCCAGCTATGGATACATAGTAGGGTAGACTGGGCTCTTTAACCTTGGTTAGGCAACCGGTCTAGAAGGAAAACTCTGAATTCAAATCTGTTGAACTCTGCTTAATAAATTGACCTTGTGTCACATCCTGCTCGTGCAGAGGGATATATATATATATGTATAAACCCCTCCCTAACATGATATTACAGGGTGACCCAGAAAAAACAGAACCCAAATTATTTATTTATTTTCCCATTAAACTAACCCTAAACCCTAACCCTAACTCCCCCTAGTTGAGTAACATAATATTACAGGGTGACCCAGAAAAAACAGAACCCACAAATTTTGTAATAAAACTGTTAATTTTAATTTTTTTTTTAAGTTTAAATCCAACAAGGGTTAGAGTTAGCATTTAGGGTTAGGGTTAGTTTAATGGGAAAATAAATAAATAATTTGGGTTCTGTTTTTTCTGGGTCACTCTGTAATATCATGTTACTCAACTAGGAAATAACCCAAAGAAATACATCCACTCATTCAATTTTAGCCTAAAATGTAACTTTAAATATTTTTCCATTTTGTTTTCCAAAATATTACCTAAAAGACAAAAGAAATATGACATGCTTGTATCTTGATAACAACATCCACAATAAACTCTTCCTAATCAAACCAATTTTGGGAGGCTGGAGACCAACTTTAAGGAAGTCTAGAAAGAAACAAGTCATTGTGTCTCGATTAAACATTGGTCATACAAGACTAACGCACTCCTATATACTCAAACAAGAACAACAACCACAATGTGGAACATGTCAAACACCTTTGATAGTTAAACACTTATTCATGGAATTCAGATTTTTGCTCACACCAGAAACTGATATTTTAAAGCAAACAATATGAAAGATCTGTTTGAAAATGTCAACATGGAGGATATTCTCTCTTTTTTGAGGGAAATAAAATTATACCATAGAATATAGATATGAAACTAATCAATACCATACAACATAATCTCCAATAATGCTAACACATTGTTAAAACCAATTACTAAAAAGTATAAATATAAGTACATGATATGTATTACTTCCTAACCGTTAGGCATGACATAACCCCAGATGGGTTGATATGCCGTTAAAATCAATAAACCACCAACCAACGTATTGATTTGCTTTTCTTTTTAAGTTATGGACAGAAAGACATTGAATTGATATTATCTGTGTTGTGTACGATTGTTGATTGACTGGGGAGGGGGGGTTGTATTTAAGTCAGTCTGATAAGTAGCAGACATGTTTGTCTGTTTTTTTTTTTTTAATGGAGAAAAAAATCTCACATAAAAAAAAAAAAAATTTACTTTTAACTTTTATACAGATGAAAAAAAATTTTTTAAATGGCAATTTCAGCCATTTTGAAAATTTGAATTCAAAAGAAATTTTTAGATTTTCATCCATTTATGGTGGAAATTTCACAAGGGATAATCATATGTCAGTTATTTCCTATAAGTCTAACATAAACAAAGGGGAACCACTCTTGACTAATAAATTATTTATTTTCCCATTAAACTAACCCTAAACCCTAACCCTGTATTCTTTTTTCCTAGTAAATAAATAAATAAATAAATATTTTGAATCAAAATTCTATTTTGAATTCAAAATAAAATTTCACTCTGATGAAGGTCGAATCTTCTCTGTGTGCGGAATATTTTCACAGAGATGAACTGACCGAAACACATGTGTAAGTGATATTGATTAAATTCATCTTTTATCATCCATTCTATTCTTTCTTTTCTTTATTCATTCTTCCTCATATTGTCGGATTCATTTCCAATTCCATTTTTACATATATATATATAATATATATATATATATATATATATATATATATATATACAATGATGAACTGGTATTATAGATAGGTGACCAACACTAAAACACTCAGACCACACACAAAGAATGAAAAGGTGAGAAAATGTTGGGAGCAGCCGTTTAAAAAAGGACCCCCCCACACCATAATAACCTTTTTCCCTCCCCCATGAATAACACACGTTGTGTTGTTCTATATTCTTTGAGTAATCCTATTGATAAACATGGTGCCCAACGCTGAACAAATCTAAGTTGAGAGAGGAGGTGCTTCAAAAAAAAGGAAAAAAAAAAGGAAAAATATTCGGCAATGTTTGGTTTGGAAATGATCAATTATGATTTGAGAGTTGCGTACAGACCGGGCTTCTATTTAGCCGGACTTGAATGAATAAAGCAGGATTACCTATAGACTGATAAGAAAAGGCGACATCTAAGAGAAAAAACACAGACAGATTTATAGACAGACAATTGATAAGGACAACCATAGAAACTATCAGAGGGAGGGGGGATGAGTGTGAGAGAAAGAGAGAAAGAAAAAGAGATAGAAAGAGAGACAGAGGGAGACAGAAAAAGAGACAGACAGAAAGAGAGAGAGACAGAAAGAGAAACAGAGACAGAAAGGGATAAAAGGGAAAGAGAAGAAGAGAGAGAAAGAAAGAAAGAAAGAGGGAAAGAGAGGGAAAGAGAAGAAGAGAGAGAAAGAAAGAAAGAGGGAAAGAGTAAAAGAAAGAGAAAGAAAAAGAAAAGAAAAAAAGGAAAAGAAAAAGAGAAAGAGAAGAAAGTAAGAAGAGAAAGAAAGAGAGAGAAAGAAGAGAAAGAGAGAAGAGAAGAGAGAAGAGGAGAAAGGAGAAAGAGGAGAAAGAGAGAAAGGAGGAGAAAGAGAGAAAGGAGAGAAAGAGAGAAAGAGAAAGAGAGAAAGAGAGAGAAAGAGAAAGAAGGAGAAAGAGAGAAAGAAGGAGAAGAGAGAGAAAGAAGAGAAAGAGAGAAGAAGGAGAAAGAAGAAAGAGGAGAAAGAGAGAAATGGAGAGTGATAGAGTGAAAGAAGGAGAAAGAGATAAAAAGAGATAAAAAGAGAGAAAGAAAGAAAGAGAGTGAAAGAGATAGGAAGAGAGAGAGAGAGAGAGAGAATGTTGAGTTGTAGGTGTGTGTGGGGTGGCAGTCTGAGATAACTCAAGAGACCCACAATCAAACAATCTGGTTAGTCATGTTTTCTGAGAAGATTTCTTTTTTTTTCTTCTTTTTTGTTTGTTTTTCTTAACATGTACTTGCAATCCATTTTATATGTAAAGAAATCTCAGTTTAAAAAAAACTGGTTTAGCCGGTGGATTGAAGATTATTATTTGCTAAAATCTCTTTTAATGTAAATATCTCTGACCCTGGACGATCACAAACTGTCACCCTGTCACAACACACTTCCTCTGTCTCTCACACTCTCTCTCTATCTTTCTGTTTGTTCCTTGTCTGAAGGTGAAAGAAACTTTTCTGATAGAAGATTAAAAGAACACAAAACAAAACAACAACAAAAAAACTTTGTATTATTTAGATTGGTAAATAGAGCATTTCATTAGTATTATCTGCGTTATTCAGACTATTGTCCTCATCTTCACTGTTATCTGTACAACGTTTCAGTCAATGTGCCCTCCGGCCTTCTTCAGGTATTTTTTGTCGAACTCGGGAACCTTCTTGTCGTAATCAGGAGCCATCACGGAACTTTGAACCCAACCCTATATTCAGTCCACGGGGGTATCCTGTTGTCATTCCGCAAACCATAGCTGGGGTAGAGGCGTTAAGCTGTGTTAATTATTATTCTATGTTACTGCTGTCCTTGACCAGGACTGAACCTGCAGTCTAAAGATAACTGTCACTTAGAACTGTCTTAACCTAACTCCTTTATCCACTAGGCTATGTGTTCAATTGTATGGTTCCCGAGTCCAACAAGAAATACCTGAAGAAGGCTGGAGGGCACATCGGCCAAAACATTGTACAGATAATAATGAGATGAGGACAATAGTCCGAATAACACATAATACTAATCATCAACCCTCATCTCAAACATTTATTCAACAAACTACATGAAATAATGCCACAAATAGGAAAACTTCAAATAAATCAAACCAAAATATCCAGAAAAGAAGAAGTAATATTATCCAAACTAAGAATAGGACACTCATACATTACCCATTCATACCTCCTCAAAAAAGAAGCAGCCCCATATTGCATACCATGCCAAAAACCCTACACAATCAAACACATTTTAACAGAATGTAGCAACCTAAAACAAATACGAAAAAAATACTACCAAACAACAAATCTAAAACAGATATTCTACCAAATAAACCCAGAAAAACTACTTCGGATACATAAAAGAAGCACACATCTACAACAAAATCTAAAAATCTTCCAAAAAAATAAAAACACAAAAATAGGTTAACAAAAACATCTAAAAGTTTCATTCACAAAAAAAATATGTCCAAAAAAAAAAAAAAAAACCTTTAGAAAATTAAACATTATCACCAATTCATTTCAAAAACGTAGTCAGCATTAAATGACCCATTGAGGTTGATATGCCATAAAACAAGAACAAATCAAATCAAAACATTCAGAGAAATAAAACATTAGGTTTACTAGCAAATATATGCACCCTCCGTAGGGTGCAAGTATTTAAGTTTTAATATAATAAAATATCATATTAAATTAGAAAGGCTAATGAAACTGAATAAGAATACAGATAAAAAGATTTGAAACAGAGGGGGTATGATTGAAAAATAGAACAACTTTGAAACTAACTCTTCCATCATTTTCCGTTACTCCCGTCTTTCATAGGTAAATTTTCCTAATTAAACTATTTAGTTAAAATAGGAAGTAAAGAATAATATTACAGTTATTTCTTCTTGTTCAGGGATTTCTTTTAAGATTTATCCCCGAGATTTTTGCTTATATTCATTAAGATAAAACCAAACAATTAGAAATCAATAATATTAAGCATATATTTATTAAAATCACATTTTTAAGATGAATATGCAAATTAGCCTTCCCATTCACACTGTAAACCGCTATTTTGTTGTATATATAAATACAATTGCATGTTATTAGTATGTAGATATGGTCAACAATATTAATAATGTCAAACAATTTTATTAATAATGGAGGTTTAAATAAAATCATGGGAAATGTGATGTAAATAACAAAGGGAATTGTGACTTGTATAGTAATATAGTTTCGGTTACAGACAGACAAACCCACAATCTCCATTATAATAAGATAAGTTCAAAAATTTCACTCTGAATTGTCCAGTTGGGCACATGGCGTAACAGATATAAGCAGAGATGCTAATAGGTGGTTTTATCACCAATGGTCAGAATTGAACCGGCAACCTACAGATGATTATCATTTAGAACTGTATTAACTTAACCTTTATACAGTGACGCTGATAGCTTTTTAATTCAGTGCGTCCTGGGACACACATATTTGCTTTGAATGAGTCCCTGTGGAAAATTTATGGGTCACAAGTAAAGCCATCTAACTCCTACCTTGTAACCTATCCTGTGTAATTCATTTCTAAGAAACAATTAAAATGTATTCACAGTTATCTTGAAATGGTGATGGAAGAAAAAAGAAAAATACTGGGATGCATGAATATGATTTTACTGCGTCCTTTTAGATTTTTGTGTGTCAGGGACGCATGATGTGTACCTATAAGCATCTCTGTTGATATTATTGTTATCTGCCCAAGGCAAGAGAAGGGGACCATATAACCTTTAGGCACCCCTTTTTGATCTAGATTCAGAAGGACATGTTTTTCATTTACACCGTCAATATCCGGTGGTGTGTTAACAGATGATTTTTAGAGTTTTTTTTTTTTTTTAAATTATAAAACTAACCCCCTAACAAACAACCGGATATTGACAGTGTAAATGAAAAACATGTCCTTCTGAATCATGATCAAAAAGGGGTGCCTAAAGGTTAAATGGTCCAGAGAAGGCAATTTGTCTCTATAAATATTTAATGAAGATGAATTCTTGAAACCAATGAAATCTGAAAAATGAGCGTTTTCATCATTTTTAATTTCCAAACATTTCATGACATTTTCAATTTTTGTTATTTTCTTCTTTTTTTTTTTTTTTTTTTTTTTTAGCCTTTCAAGAGTAAAAAAAAGTCAGACACTCAAATTCATTAAAAAAAAAAAAGAAAAAAAAGAAAAAAAATTAAATTTATTTTTTAATCCATCAATTATATATCGATGGGGGGTGGGGGTGAGAAGCAAAAATGAATATGTTAGTCTGATTGATCACTTTGATATGTTGGCATCCTTCCTAAAGACGATGACGTAGAGTCTATTTTTTTTAAAACTGCATCTGTGCAAGTGGCTAAACAGGCCGATTTTTGAATGGCAATTTCTGGTGCATTTTAGTAGACGATCTTTGATGCTATTTCCTTAAACAATGGTGCAAGTAAAAGATCTAATTTTTGGTATCAGTATTCAGTATACTAACACACAACTTTCACATAGATGGACAATTTGATATTTTAAAAAAGTGAAAAATCGACCTACCCTACTGTACATCTCAAATGATCTAAAAAAATATTTTTGTAAACACCCTGTATTACCAACTGACAACATATTTTTTCTAATTGTTTTTATTTTCATCCATTTTAATTTTTGATCATGATTCAGAAGGACATGTTTTTCATTTACACCGTCAATATCCGGTTGTTTGTTAGGGTTAGGGTTAGGGGTTAGTTTTATAATTAAAAAAAAAAACTCTAAAAATCATCTGTTAACAAACAACCGGATATTGACGGTGTAAATGAAAAATATGTCCTTCTGAATCGAGATCAAAAAGGGTGCCTAAAGGTTAAATGGTTCCCTTCTCTTGCCTTGGGCAGATAACAATAATATCAACAGAGATGCTGATAGGTACACGTCATGCGTCCCTGACACACAAAAATCTAAAAGGACGCAGTAAAATCATATTCATGCATCCCAGTATTTTTATTTGTTTGGATTTTGAAAAAAAAACAAAACAAATTTCATTATTTCTCTGAATGTTTTAGATGAGGCTTGAAGATTAGTATTATTAGTGTTATTCGGACTATTGATGGCTCCCGAATATGACAAGAAAGTTCCCGAGTTCGAAAGGAAGGTTCCTGAGTCCAACAAGAAATACCTGAAGAAGGCCGGAGGGTATATCGGCCGAAACGTTGTACAAATAACAATGAAGATGGGGACAATAGTCCGAATAACACTGATAATACATAAATTTCAGTTCCAAAAAAGAAAGAAAAAAAATGTCTAAATTAACTGTGATGTGCATAACATTATTTCCCTCCGTTGGTGATTGTTGGGTTGAAATTTATCTGAAAGCCATTTTAGTCAGTGTTAAAAAAAAAAAACAGATTTTATTTAGAAGTTTAAGAAAAGAAAAAAACGATGACACATTTTGTTGAAATGGTCAGCCATGATTAAAACTTTTTTTTTTCTCTCACAGAGGTGATTATTTTCTAATCAATTTGTTCAATGAAGAACAAATTAACTCTCTCAAAATGGCTTGTTCTTTTTTATTTTTTTTATTCAAGGGAGGTAATTAATGATTTCTTGAGGAGAAAAAAAAAGGAATCACTCTGATTCAATTTAAGGTCAAGGCCATTTACAAAAGAACTTGGATTTTTTTGTTTTAAATTGAAATAGATCACTAAGGCCTGAGTCTATTCCAGTAGTGATCAGCTTTGAATTTGAGTTTTTCTTCTCCTAGACCAAGGTTAAAGAGACCAGTGAAATAGATCACGAAGTAGGCCTGAGCCTATTCTAATAGTGACCAGCTTTGAATTTTTCTTCTCCTAGACTGGTTGCCTAACCAAGGTTAAAGAGCCCAGTGAAATAGATCACGAAGTAGGCCTGAGCCTATTCTAATAGTGACCAGGTTTGAATTCAGAGTTTTTCTTCTCCTAGACTGGTTGTCTAGCCAAGGTTAAAGAGACCAGCCTGCCCTACTATTTATCCATAGATGGAGGAAGAATAGTTGGATTCATACCTTTCCCAAGGGTATTAGCGCTTTGTGAACTATGGCTTTGTCCAGGAATTGAACTTGGGCCGATTAATTTAATCTTAAACAATTCTCCATCTCAGGTTATGAAATTGTTTGTGTGAAGTGACAACCGAAATCACCCACTGTAATCAATTTCCCCAACAGCAAAAATCCCTGACAAAGTCTTTTGCCTGCAACACTATCACAGTAGTCTTTCTCATGTTCAACGCACGCCACTCTTCAGGTTAAGAAGCTCAAAACGCCACTCTCATGGGGTGGGAAGGTAAACCTTAAATAATAAGTCACTGCAATCCCCAAAACCTCACATCCGGGCTAATCCTACTCAGCGCTGCCCAACCCCTGCGAAATTTGCATATTCAACAGGGGTGACAGTAGTCTGACTACGAGCACTCCTTACGACGAGGAGTCTTCGAGTTCAATATCTGTAGTCACTGCTACATTCCCCTGCCCCTCGCGCAGGCCAGACATATACAGACACGCTTAGTTCTTGGGGTAGGGAATCTTCCAGTCCAGTTGTTCCCAAAATGGGCCACAGCAAATTTCAGGTGGGCCAAGGAAATATTATAATTCTATATGATTTCTATTATATTGATAATAAATAGTCGTTAAATTGGAACTGAAAAGTCATGTAGTTTAGATACTTGAGATAAAGTGTGCGCGTCAGTATGGTTATACCTTGATTGAATAAATATCTTATGTAAATGGAAATATTTTTTCTATTATAATAATTTCATGGGCCACAAAGAAATTCTAGTTTCAAAGTGGGCCATGAGCAGAAAAAGGTTGGGAACCCTGGTCTATTCCACAGGTTAATAACAAATTTGGCAACAAGAAAGATGGAAAAACGAAATAAAGAATGGTTCTTCATAAATCAGTTAGTAGAGTAGGTAGTTATTTACTAAACTCATTCTCTATGGGTAGGATGTGACACAAGGTTTCAAGTATAGGGGCATCCAGCACGAATCAAACTTGCTTTTCAGCAGTAATGGATCTGCAAGACTTGGAGAACGAAAACTCTGAATTCAAACCTGTTAAATTTCACTTTAAAATTGACCTTGTGTCACTTCCTGCTTGTAAGGAGGGGTTGGGTAAATACATACTCCACACCCAACAAACCTCAACACTGGAGGCAGTTTAGTGTCATAATCAGTATATGAACAAGACAGAGATAAGAATTTTAAAAAAAACTTGAATTGTTGTGACTAATTCCACTGCCTTTAGATCATAGTCTAGAAGCCCAAATGAAAAGATATTTTTCTTTCACACTGAAATGTTAAAAGATATATATTTGTACAAAGTTTTTGAAAATGACTTGTGGGTGAAACAAGATTGTTCTTCTTATTGCTTATTACAAACTTGGTTGGTCAATTTTACGGCATGTCAACCTTGTTGGGATTATTCTAATGCCGAAGACATTTGTTTTATTTATTGTTGTGTAACTTATTTTTATTTTATTTTTTGTTCAACAAACTCATTTTAAAAAATCTATTTAACCTATAGACGGGACCCTAATGGTACTACCACTCGATAGATAGGGGTGAACCTAGGAGTTGGAACTTCACACTATATGCAATTCCATTGTCATACCACAGGACACGCTTACAACTAAGATGATAGAATCATAATTTCTACTAATGAATAGGCACAGCCTATCATTTTTGTATGATGTGTTAAGTTAGAATTTAAGATTTAAATTAATGTAATTGTTGGAAAATAACTGACCCTGATGAAAATACAGAGAGTATAAATTTTGATGTTTAAAAAGAATAAAATATAAGATACACAGAAGAACTCCAATATGAAATAACAGAAGTTAGAAGAATTTAAGAAAAGAATTGGAAGATGATAGAACTTAATCAGAAGATTATTTATACATTATCTTTCTTTCTTTCTTTCTTTATATGATATTAAATGCATTCGAATTTAATACTCTATTCATAAATGAGAAGGAAATGAGTGTTTTCAAAGGACAAAGAAATCATGAAAAGATATATAGTTAGCAGACATCATTTACTTCGCTTACACAATACAAATATTAAATGATAACAAGACAGACAAATATTTCAATTTTAAACCAAAATTTTACTTATTCGATCAAATATGAGTTTGTAAGGCATTTTAAAAATGCTGTGCCACAAATGGCAACGCAGTCTGAGAGAAGGAAAACTGAATTAAAACTGTTTATTCCACTTTTGGGGCATTTTTTAGGTGCAATCAAATTATAAATTTTTTTAAATTTTTAAAAATATAGGCATACACAAAATCAACACTACAACAAAATGGCAGATTCTAGGAAACAATCATACATCTCCCTTTTAGGGCTCCCATGCTTTTATGAAGGGACAAAGGGATTTTTTAATCCGGAATAAATAAAGAAAATAAATCAATGTAAAGGAACAAATTAAAGGTTACCAAAGGTTTTTCTTTACATTTGCATTGTGATATCCTTCAAACCAACCGCAAAAAACAAATTATAAACATACTTCCAGCAAATTATAAAACTTATATTTTTGATATTTAAAATTTTCTTAATTATAAATATTTTTTTCAGTTTGAGACATAATCAATTTTTTTTTTTTTTTTTTAATATATATAAAAAAAAAGAATTAAAAATAAATTTTAATGGTAATGCAATTTGGTAGATACAAAAGCCCGCAGCAACGTCTCAATTGTGATTTGTTTTATAAAAAATAAAATATTTTCACTACAACACTTTATGTAAGGGAGGTAATTGGGCTATGATTAATGTTAAGTTTCTCACCTCAAAATTTTTTTGAAAATTATTTAGCTAAAAGCTGGATGCCCCTCCGGCATACACAAACGGCATAATTAACACTGAAACTGTTCGTGTTTCTGACACTATACATTATCTGTGTACTTGACTGAGAACTTTGATGAGTTGTGGTGCACACTGAGCACTGTACACAATAAATTTCCATATTATTGTTATTATTGAAAACAGCATTCTTATGAAATTTGAATTATTAAAAAAAAAAAAAATGTCTAGGCGTATGACTCAGCAGAAGATTCATACCTACCTACCCCCCGCCCGTCCTTATTATAATGAAAAAAAATGTATTAAAAAACTGAAAACTGACAAAACCTAAAGAAGAGTAGAGGGCACATGTAATGAAGTGAAATTTTTTTGTGTACAGTGCTCGAGTGTGCACCACAACTCATTCAAAGTGCTCATGCCTAGTACATAGAATAATGTATTAAGTTGGTCAGGAACATGAACATTTAGCAGTAGTAATATGCATGTATATGTTCGCGTGTGTGCATAGTATGTGGAGGTGGCATCAGGTATAACGTTCGGCGGACTATACGTTTAGGGAACAGGCAAGAATGCGTAAAGATCGTCTTTAGAGCGAGCGACAACGCAGATATTAGAAGTATGCTATGTGACTGTGTCGAAAATACTATATCACAGATATAGCGCGTAATGTTTGCATTATCGTTTATTCCATAAGCTCTCTTTGCATAATCTTTGTAGTGTGGGGTGTGGAGAGGGTGCAATATAGTTAGTCAGAGATGTCCAGTTCAAAAAGAAAGGATTGACATATGAGAGTTGACACGGAGACTCGCTGTGAGTGTCACAGGGAAAGGCGGAAATGATATTTTAATATAGCCGTGCACGCCTTGTAAAAATGGTCACGCCCAGTACTTATACCTGTACCAAAGGTCAGTTCCCAGACGTCCTCACGCACTTGTCATGGCACGAATATAACTTTCCACAAGGTGCGCGAGAGAAATATTGAACAGAGTATGGTAGAATGCCTGAAGCAATATGTGAAGGGTTCATCGTGACATGTAATAGTTTGCATCTCTGCCAAAAACATATTTGTGATAAATAAAGTTATTATTATCAAATTGTAACAAGGGAGTGGTTAAAGGATCTTAAAAAAAAAAAGGGTACAAGAACTACAAAAAAATCCCACTAATACTGATTGCGCACGCGTTTTTAAGGTTGTCAAATGTATGTATAATTCAAGGATCTGTTGTACTATGTATTTATATGTAGAGAGGTAGTATTTAAAATTATAAGAGAAATGAACTAAGGAAATAGAATGCATTATAAAAGATTACGTTTATTTTTATTGCAATGACAATATTGATGCCTATAAAACTGCCATCAAACTATTAATTATTACTTTACACACTCTATTCTCGCAAGACAGAGGGGTGGGTTTATCTCATGTCTTTGAAAATCTTTCTCAATAAGAAAAAAAACGATGTATTTGTAAGTTCACGATTTCATGGCATCTTGTATCCCACAATATATCCGTTTAGCTTTTAATTAGCACACATTTTTGTCTCTATGAATCTCCAAAGAATTTAAACGTAATGTTATCTAGTCATTAAACTACATTATCCTTTGGGTATATTGGAATTTTTGGACTAAATTTTATAGTATAAATGTTTTAGAAACCAAACAATTAGAAATGCATAACGAAGCAGCAAAATATATCGTAATCATCTTAAAATCAATTTCTTTACTATCTCTAAAAGATCAGTATACAAAATTATCATTCCAAGAAGTTTGGTCGGTTAATCCCAAATCGTTTATAAATGGAGCAATTGAATAAGTCAAGTTTGTATGAAACTTATGTGATGATGGGGAAAACAGGAGGATTATTCTACATCCCTTTTGTCCAATGGAGATTTTGCTGTTTATCAACAACCAATATTTAAAAGAAGAAGACAATGAGGAAGAGAATGAAAAGAAAGAATAGAATAAGAATAATAGAATTAAGAATAATAAGAAGAATAAAAATAAGAAGAATGAGAATAAGAAGAATGAGAATAAGAAGAATGAGAATAAGAAGGAGAATAATAAGAAGGAGAATAATAAGAAGAAGGAGATAATAAGAAGAAGAGAAGAATAAAAGGAGAATAATAAGAAGAAGGAGAATAAGAAAAAGGAGAAAAAGAAGAAGGAGAAAAAGGAAGAAGAGAAAAAGGAGAAAAAAAGAAGAAGAGAAAAAGAAATAGAAGAAAAGAAAAAAAGAAATAAGAAAGAAAAAAGAAAAAAGAAAAGAAAAAAGAGAAAAAAAAAAAAGAAAAAAGAAGAAGAAGAAGAAAGAAGAAAAGAAGAAGAAGAAAGATTGACATAAAGAAATAAAAATTGTTGCCAAAACATTGCAGTGGATTTATTTGTTTGTTGCACTGAACAATTTATAGAAAGGATTTGAAACTGCAATTGGGTGAATCTGTGAACATCTTCCAGCTGCAATTCTCGGATTAGCAGATGGATTTTTCAAAAGATATTGTTTGCTCTGCTGTGCCTTTATTGGAACAGGTTAACTGTTTCTTTGCAGCTTGTCACACATGTAAAACACCATAACTAAATAGCCTGAATGAGGACAATATCAAGATTTGCTTTCTTTGTTTAATGGCAGATCAACCTTCATAGGTTATTTAATGCAAATCCATCCTTGTAGAAGAACAGTAGTGGTTATTATTTAACCCACAGCTTGAAGGATGTTTTCAAAGGGTATTAGTCCAAAAGTGAACATAGCATGGTTTTGTTTTGTTTAATGGCATATAAATACTATGGGTTTTTAATGCTAATATTTTTAATATAATAATATATATATTAATTTTGTTGTGGAAGAAAGAAGTGAATCCGACGGTATGTAGTATATTAAGAAAATGAAAGAACATAGGTTTAAATGGGTTAAGTGGGTGAATTTATTGGCTGACGCTGCAGTGTTTCGATCTATTGATTAGATCATCTTCAGGGATTTGTTGGTATATGGAAGGTGATAAGAAATTTATCATCACAGAATATAATTTATATATATATATTTTTTATCCAGAATATAATTTTATTATTATATAATTAAAAAAGAATATGAAATTTATTGTGTACAGTGCTCAGTGCACCACAATTCATCAAAGGTTCTGTATAGGGCGGGTTAGCTCAGTTGGTAGAGCGTTCGGCTAGAACCATGGTTCCTACTTTCGATTCCGATCTTGCCAACTCAGCGTATGAGTAGCACAGGGATCTGTGCAGTAAAGTAAGGAGCTGATGGTAGGTGTGGCGCTCCACCTCAGATGATAAAACAATCTCCTTGTCTAGCGCTAGTGAAAAGGAGATAGACTCCCTCGCTGATTGGCTGATACCGACTTTAAGGCCGCCCCGACGACTTTACTTACTTACATACAATAATGGTTATTTCCTATAAGTCTAACATGATCAAAGGGGAACCACTCTTGACTGAAATATTATATTTATTTTATTGATCCCAGGAAAAAGAAAACGGGTTGGGTTTAGGATTAGTTTAATGGGAAATATAAATAGATAATTTATCAGTCAAGAGTGGTTCCCCTTTGATTATGTTAAACTTATAGGAAATAACTGAATATGTACTAATCCAGGAAAATGAATAGTGTACAGTAATAATATACATGTATGTGTGCATGGGTATGGATGGGAGATATCGGTATAGCATTGGCGAATTACAGGAAGCATGGAGGTTTTGGAGGATGCATTGTTTCGGCAGCCAACAATGGATACAGGCAGTTTATTACATGCCTCAGCAGCTCTGAGCGTGAAAAATGTTTCCGAAATGATGCGAGCTGTGCTGTTTATGATTTATATGGGAACAATTTGTAGTTAAATAGCTGTTTTTAATGGAGATTTTACTGTGTATACACAGCCAAATTCTTTAAACAAGGATCACCAAACTTTTTTCACGGATGCCGGATAATGAAAAAAACGAGTGCAGGCCACATTATTATTGAGTTCAATACTTGATAGCCAGAACAAAAGCTCTGAGAAAAGATGTGATAAGTTCAAATGTTGCAGCCTAACATGCAGTTACTAGTTCTCCAATAAATCCACTATAACCAGCTTTAAATATATATGCCACTACTGCCAGGAAGAGTTCATTAAGCTGAGGGGGTATTTGACTGTTCACTGTCAATAGTTAACAATTCTGTAACAGTCATTTCCAGACTGCTGGTTCAATCCAGGCTAAGGGTAAGAGTAACACAGAATAACAATTAACAGATGTAACAAAATTTATCTTTCCTTGTTATATTCATGGATGAGTGGCGTAAGATGCACAAAAACAAATTACACAACATATTAATTTCAAAACATTATCAAAGAACGCATTAGCAGAAAGGTTTAGTGAAATTTGTGAAACTGAAGTTTGCCTTTCAAGATATTGTCAATGTTTGGTTTGGAATAGCTATATCTAATCAAGAGAATTGCTTTCAAATGTTATCAGTCATTTCGTTTGATGGGTCGGCAGGCCTGATAAAATGCTTTCACAGGCTGTAGTTTGGTGACTCCTACCTTAAACAGGATAACAGACATAAAGAAACAAAAGAATCCTTGTTATAAAATAATAATGAAATTTATCGTGTACAGTGCTCAGGTGCACCACAACTCATCAAAGTCTCATGTCAAGTACACAGAATAATGTAGTGTCGGAACATGACAGTTTACAGTAGTAATATGCATGTATGTGTGCGCGTGTGGTGCATATGTGTGTGGTGGAGAGGGGCATCAGGTATAGTGTCGGCGGACTACAGAATCATGGAGGCTTTGAAAGACTCAGTGCTTCGGCAGCCTACAACAGACGTGGGCAGTTTATTCCATGTCTCCACAATTCTGAGCGTGAAAAAATGTTTCCGAAAGTCACGTGAGCAGTGCTGTTTTCTGACTTTGTAGGATGCCCACGTGTGTTGGAAAGATAGGAGATCAAAAAGGTGCTCAGGTTGCTGTTGTTAAGATAATTAATGACCTTATGAGCGTTTACCATTAAATGGTATTTGTTGCATGTGAACAATTTATAGAAAGGAGTAAGCTGCAACTGGGTGAATCTGTGTGAACTTTTCCACCTGCAATTTTACAGATTAGCAGCTCTGTATTTTTTCAGAAGAATTTCAGATATTGTTTAGTACATGTGCTTTTATTGGAAACAGGTTAACAGCTTCTTTGCCGGCTTGTCACACATGAAGAAGACCATGACGATAGACCTAACGCTAACCTAAAATAGGTTTGTTTGCTTAGAGAGTCTGAAGATCTGAGAGATTTGCTGTCACTCAAGCTTCAGTGAAAAACCAACAGTTAAAAAAACTGGTGTGAAAAAATTGATGATTCAATAATATAATATATAAATAATAATAATAATGATAATATAATGGAAAAAATAGACAATATCTGACCTTGCCAGAGAACTAAAAAAGTTATGGAATATGAAAGTGAAGGTGATACCAATTGTAGTTGGTGCACTTGGAACAGTCCCAAAAGGATTGGAAAAGGGTCTGGAATGTTTGGAAATCAGAGGAAGGGTTGAAACCTATCAGACACTGCACTGCTTACAATCTGCCAGAATACTCAGAAGAGTCCTGGAACCTGGGGAGACTTGCTGTCATCAGACTCCAATGAAAGACCATCAGCTAATGCTGATGTGAAAACTCAAAAGGAGTGAATAATAACTAGCAAAAGTATGCACCCCCTGGCTGCAAGTATTTAAGTTTTAATGTAAGATATTATATTAAACTCCAGCGTGTGGTGTAATGGTTAAAGTCATGGGAAATGGACTCGTCACCCCAATTTCAAATCCTAGCTGAGGTATTGCATTTCACTTAGCGCTAAACCCTTGGGAAAGGTATGAATTCCTATTCTCCCTCAGCTATGGATACATAGTAGGGTAGACTGGGCTCTTTAACCTTGGTTAGGCAACCGGTCTAGAAGGAAAACTCTGAATTCAAATCTGTTGAACTCTGCTAATAAATTGACCTGTGTGCACATCCTGCTCGTGCAGAGGGATATATATATATATATGTAAATACCCCTCCCTAACATGAATATTACAGGGGTGACCAGAAAAACAGAACCCAATTATTTATTTATTTTCCCATTTAAACTAACCCTAACCCTAACCCTAACTCCCCTAGTTGAGTAACATAATATTACAGGGTGACCCAAGAAAACAGAACCCACAAATTTTGTAATAAAACTGTTAATTTTAATTTTTTTTTAAGTTTAAATCCAACAAGGGTTAGAGTTAGCATTTAGGTTAGGGTTAGTTTAATGGGAAAATAAATAAATAATTTGGGTTCTGTTTTTTTCTGGGTCACTCTGTAATATCATGTTACTCAACTAGGAAATAACCCAAAGAAATACATCCACTCATTCAATTTAGCCTAAAATGTAACTTTAAAATATTTTCCATTTTGTTTCCAAAATATTACCTAAAAAGACAAAAGAAATATGACATGCTTGTATCTTGATAACACATCCACAATAAACTCTTCCTAATCAAACCAATTTTGGGAGCTGGAGACCAACTTTAAGGAAGTCTAGAAAGAAAGCAAGTCATTGTGTCTCGATTAAACATTGGTCATACAAGATAACGCACTCCTATATACTCAAACAAGAACAACAACACACAATGGTGGAACATGTCAAACACCTTTGATAGTTAAACACTTATTCATGGAATTCAGATTTTTGCTCACACCAGAAACTGATATTTTAAAGCAAACAATATGAAAGATCTGTTTGAAAATGTCAACATGGAGGATATTCTCTCTTTTTGAGGGAAATAAAATTATACCATGAATATAGATATGAAACTATCAATACCATACAACATAATCTCCAATAATGCTAACACATTGTTAAAACCAATTACTAAAAAGTATAAATATAAGTACATGATATGTATTCTCCTAACGGTTAGGCATGACATAACCCCAGATGGGTTGATATGCCGTTAAAATCAATAAACCACCAACCAACGTATTTGATTTGCTTTTCTTTTAAGTTATGGACAGAAAGACATTGAATTGATATTATCTGTGTTGTGTACGATTGTTGATGACTGGGGAGGGGGGTTGTATTTAAGTCAGTCTGATAAGTAGCAGACATGTTTGTCTGTTGTTTTTTTTTTAATGGAGAAAAAAATCTCACATAAAAAAAAAAATTACTTTTAACTTTTATACAGATGAAAAAAAAATTTTTTAAATGGCAATTTCAGCCATTTTGAAAATTTGAATTCAAAAGAAATTTTTAGATTTTCATCCATTTATGGTGGAAATTTCACAAGGGATAATCATATGTCAGTTATTTCCTATAAGTCTAAAACATAAACAAGGGAACCACTCTTGACTAATAAATTATTTATTTTCCCATTAAACTAAACTAAACCTAACCCTGTATTCTTTTTTCCTAGTAAATAAATAAATAAATAAATATTTTGAATCAAAATTCTATTTTGAATTCAAAATAAATTTCACTCTGATGAAGGTCGAATCTTCTCTTGTGTCGGAATATTTTCACAGAGATGAACTGACCGAACACATGTGTAAGTGATATTGATTAAATTCATCTTTTATATCCATTCTATTCTTTCTTTTCTTTATTCATTCTTCCTCATATTGTCGGATTCATTTCCAATTCCATTTTTACATATATATATATAATATATATATATTATATATATATATATATATATATACAATGATGAACTGGTATTATAGATAGGTGACCAACACTAAAACACTCAGACCACAACACAAAGAATGAAAAGGTGAGAAAATGTTGGAGCAGCAGTTTAAAAAGGACCCCCCACACCTAAATAACTTTTTCCCTCCCCATGAATAACACACGTTGTGTTGTTCTAATATTCTTTGAGTAATCCTATTGATAAACATGGTGCCCAACGCTGAACAAATCTAAGTTGAGAGAGGAGGTGCTTCAAAAAAAAGAAAAAAAAAAAGAAAAAAAAAAAGGAAAAATATTCGGCAATGTTTGTTTGGAAATGATCAATTATGATTTGAGAGTTGCGTACAGACCGGGCTTCTATTTAGCCGGACTTGAATGAATAAAGCAGGATTACCTATAGACTGATAAGAAAAGGCGAATCTAAGAGAAAAAACACAGACAGATTTATAGACAGACAATTGATAAGGACAACCATAGAAACTATCAGAGGGAGGGGGGATGAGTGTGAGAGAAAGAGGAGAAAGAAAAAGAGATAGAAAGAAGACAGAGGGAGACAGAAAAGAGACAGACAGAAAAGAGAGAGAACAGAAGAGAAACAGAGACAGAAAAGGGATAAAAGGAAAGAGAAAGAAGAGAGAGAAAGAAAGAAAGAAAGAGGAAAGAGAGGGAAAGAGAGAAGAGAGAGAAAGAAAGAAGAGGGAAGAGTAAAAGAAAGAGAAAGAAAAAGAAAAAGAAAAAAGGAAAAGAAAAAGAAAGAGAAAGAAAGTAAAGAAGAGAAGAAAGAGAGGAGAAAGAAGGAGAAGAGAGAAAGAAAGAAAGAGAAAGGAGGAAGAGAGAAAGGAGGAGAAAGAGAGAAAGGAGGAGAAAGAGAGAAAGAGGAGAAAAGAGAGAAAGAAGAGAGAGAGAAAGAAGGAGAAAGAGAGAAAGAAGAGAAGAAGAGAAAGAAGGAGAAAAGAGAGAAGAAAGGAGAAAGAGAGAAAGAGAGAAAGAGAGAGAGAGAAGAGAGAAATGGAGAGTGATAGATGAAAGAAGGAGAAAGGATAAAAGAGTAAAAAGAGAGAAAGAAAGAAAGAGAGTGAAGAGATAGGAAAGAGAGAGAGAGAGAGAGAGAATGTTGAGTTGTAGGTGTGTGTGGGGTGGCAGTCTGAGATAACTCAAGAGACCCACAATCAAACAATCTGGTTAGTCATGTTTTCTGAGAAGATTTCTTTTTTTTCTTCTTTTTTGTTTGTTTTTCTTAACATGTACTTGGCAATCCATTTTATATGTAAAGAAATCTCAGTTTAAAAAAACTGGTTTAGCCGGTGGATTGAAGATTATTATTTGCTAAAATCTCTTTTAATGTAAATATCTCTGACCCTGGACGATCACAAACTGTCACCCTGTCACAACACACTTCCTCTGTCTCTCACACTCTCTCTCTATCTTTCTGTTTGTTCCTTGTCTGAAGGTGAAAGAAACTTTTCTGATAGAAGATTAAAAGACACAAAACAAAACACAACAAAAAAACTTTGTATTATTTAGATTGGTAAATAGAGCATTTCATTAGTATTATCTGCGTTATTCAGACTATTGTCCTCATCTTCACTGTTATCTGTACAACGTTTCAGTCAATGTGCCCTCCGGCCTTCTTCAGGTATTTTTTGTCGAACTCGGGAACCTTCTTGTCGTAATCAGGAGCCATCACGGAACTTTGAACCCAACCCTATATTCAGTCCACGGGGTATCCTGTTGTCATTCCGCAAACCATAGCTGGGGTAGAGGCGTTAAGCTGTGTTAATTATTATTCTATGTTACTGCTGTCCTTGACCAGGACTGAACCTGCAGTCTAAAGATAACTGTCACTTAGAACTGTCTTAACCTAACTCCTTTATCCACTAGGCTAGTGTTCAATTGTATGGTTCCCGAGTCCAACAAGAAATACCTGAAGAAGGCTGGAGGGCACATCGGCCAAAACATTGTACAGATAATAATGAGGATGAGGACAATAGTCCGAATAACACATATAATACTAATCATCAACCCTCATCTCAAACATTTATTCAACAAACTACATGAAATAATGCCACAAATAGGAAAACTTCAAATAAATCAAACCAAAATATCCAGAAAAGAAGAAGTAATATTATCCAAACTAAGAATAGGACACTCATACATTACCCATTCATACCTCCTCAAAAAGAAGCAGCCCCATATTGCATACCATGCCAAAAACCCTACACAATCAAACACATTTAACAGAATGTAGCAACCTAAAACAAATACGAAAAAAATACTACCAAAAACAAATCTAAAACAGATATTCTACCAATAAAAACCCAGAAATACTCGGATACATAAAAGAAGCACACATCTACACAAAATCTAAAAATCTTCCAAAAAAATAAAAACACAAAAATAGGTTAACAAAAACATCTAAAAGTTTCATTCACAAAAGAAAATATGTCCAAAAAAAAAAAAAAAAACCTTTAGAAAATTAAACATTATCAACATTCATTTCAAAAACGTAGTCAGCATTAAATGACCCATTGAGGTTGATATGCCATAAAACAAGAACAAATCAAATCAAAACATTCAGAGAAATAAAACATTAGGTTTACTAGAAAATATATGCACCCTCCGTAGGGTGCAAGTATTTAAGTTTTAATATAATAAAATACATATTAAATTAGAAAGGCTAATGAAACTGAATAAGAATACAGATAAAAAGATTTGAAACAGAGGGGGTATGATTGAAAATAGAACAACTTTGAAACTAACTCTTCCATCATTTTCCGTTACTCCCGTCTTTCATAGGTAAATTTTCCTAATTAAACTATTTAGTTAAAATAGGAAGTAAAGAATAATATTACAGTTATTTCTTCTTGTTCAGGGATTTCTTTTAAGATTTATCCCCGAGATTTTTGCTTATATTCATTAAGATAAAACAAAACAATTAGAAATCAATAATATTAAGCATATATTATATAAAATCACATTTTAAGATGAATATGCAAATTAGCCTTCCCATTCACACTGTAAACCGCTATTTTGTTGTATATATAAATACAATTGCATGTTATTAGTATGTAATATGGTCAACAATATTAATAATGTCAAACAATTTTATTAATAATGGAGGTTTAAAATAATCATGGGAAATTGATGTAAATAACAAAGGGAATTGTGACTTGATGGTAATATAGTTTCGGTTACAGACAGACAAACCACAATCTCCATTATAATAAGATAAGTTCAAAAATTTCACTCTGAATTGTCCAGTTGGGCACATGGCGTAACAGATATAAGCAGAGATGCTAATAGGTGGTTTATCACCAATGTCAGAATTGAACCGGCAACCTACAGATGATTATCATTTAGAACTGTATTAACTTAACCTTTATACAGTGACGCTGATAGCTTTTTAATTCAGTGCGTCCTGGGACCACATATTTGCTTTGAATGAGTCCCTGTGGAAAATTTATGGGTCACAAGTAAACCATCTAACTCCTACCTTGTAACTATCCTGTGTAATTCATTTCTAAGAAACAATTAAAATGTATTCACAGTTATCTTGAAATGGTGATGGAAAGAAAAAGAAAAATACTGGGATGCATGAATATGTTTTACTGCGTCCTTTTAGATTTTTTGTGTCAGGGACGCATGATGTGTACCTATAAGCATCTCTGTTGATATTATTGTTATCTGCCCAAGGCAAGAGAAGGGGCCATATAACCTTTAGGCACCCCTTTTTGATCTAGATTCAGAAGGACATGTTTTTCATTTACACCGTCAATATCCGGTGGTGTGTTAACAGATGATTTTTAGAGTTTTTTTTTTTTTTTAAATTATAACTAACCCCCTAACAACAACCGGATATTGACAGTGTAAATGAAAAACATGTCCTTCTGAATCATGATCAAAAAGGGGTGCCTAAAGGTTAAATGGTCCAGAGAAGGCAATTTGTCTCTATAAATATTTAATGAAGATGAATTCTTGAAACAATGAAATCTGAAAAATGAGCGTTTTCATCATTTTTAATTTCCAAACATTTCATGACATTTTCAATTTTTGTTATTTTCTCTTTTTTTTTTCTTTTTTTTTTTTTTAGCCTTTCAAGAGTAAAAAAAAGTCAGACACTCAAATTCATTAAAAAAAAAAAGAAAAAAAAAGAAAAAAATTAAATTATTTTTTATCCATCAATTATATATCGATGGGGGGTGGGGGTGAGAAGCAAAAATGAATATGTTAGTCTGATTGATCACTTTGTATGTTGGCACCTTCCTAAAGACGATGACGTAGAGTCTATTTTTTTTAAAACTGCATCTGTGCAAGTGGCTAAACAGGCCGATTTTTGAATGGCAATTTCTGGTGCATTTTAGTAGACGATCTTTGATGCTATTTCCTTAAACAATGGTGCAAGTAAGATCTAATTTTTGGTATCAGTATTCAGTATACTACACACAACTTTCGCATAGATGGACAATTTGATATTTTAAAAAAGTGAAAAATCGACCTACCTACTGTACATCTCAAATGATCTAAAAAATATTTTTGTAAACACCCTGTATTACCAACTGACACATATTTTTTCTAATTGTTTTTATTTTCATCCATTTTAAATTTTTGATCATGATTCAGAAGGACATGTTTTTCATTTACACCGTCAATATCCGGTTGTTTGTTAGGGTTAGGGTTAGGTTATTTATAATTTAAAAAAAAAAACTCTTAAAAATCATCTGTTAACAAACAACCGGATATTGACGGTGTAAATGAAAATATGTCCTTCTGAATCGAGATCAAAAAGGGTGCCTAAAGGTTAAATGGTCCCTTCTCTTGCCTTGGGCAGATAACAATAATATCAACAGAGATGCTGATAGGTAGACGTCATGCGTCCCTGACACACAAAAATCTAAAAGGACGCAGTAAAATCATATTCATGCATCCCAGTATTTTTATTGTTTGGATTTTGAAAAAACAAAACAAATTTCATTATTTCTCTGAATGTTTTAATGAGGCTTGAGATTAGTATTATTAGTGTTATTCGGACTATTGATGGCTCCGAATATGACAAGAAAGTTCCCGAGTTCGAAAGAAAGGTTCCTGAGTCCAACAAGAAATACCTGAAGAAGCCGAGGGTATATCGGCCGAAACGTTATCAAATAACAATGAAGATGGGGACAATAGTCCGAATAACACTGATAACATAAATTTCAGTTCCAAAAAAGAAAGAAAAAAAATGTCTAAATTAACTGTGATGTGCATAACATTATTTCCCTCCGTTGGTGATTGTTGGGTTGAAATTTATCTGAAAGCCATTTTAGTCAGTGTTAAAAAACAAAACAGATTTTATTTAGAAGTTTAAGAAAGAAAAAACGATGACACATTTTGTTGAAATGGTCAGCCATGATTAAAACTTTTTTTTTCTCTCACAGAGGTGATATTTTCTAATCAATTTGTTCAATGAAGAACAAATTAACTCTCTCAAAATGGCTTGTTCTTTTTTATTTTTTTTATTCAAGGGAGGTAATTAATGATTTCTTGAGGAGAAAAAAAAAGGAATCACTCTGATTCAATTTAAGGTCAAGGCCATTTACAAAAGAACTTGGATTTTTTGTTTTAAATTGAAATAGATCACTAAGGCCTGAGTCTATTCCAGTAGTGATCAGCTTTGAATTTGAGTTTTTCTTCTCCTAGACCAAGGTTAAAGAGACCAGTGAAATAGATCACGAAGTAGGCCTGAGCCTATTCTAATAGTGACAGCTTTGAATTTTTCTTCTCCTAGACTGGTTGCCTAACCAAGGTTAAAGAGCCCAGTGAAATAGATCACGAAGTAGGCCTGAGCCTATTCTAATAGTGACCAGGTTTGAATTCAGAGTTTTTCTTCTCCTAGACTGGTTGTCTAGCCAAGGTTAAAGAGACCAGCCTGCCCTACTATTTACCATAGATGGAGGAAGAATAGTTGGATTCATACCTTTCCCAAGGGTATTAGCGCTTTGTGAACTATGGCTTTGTCCAGGAATTGAACTTGGGCCGATTAATTTAATCTTAAACAATTCTCCGTCTCAGGTTATGAAATTGTTGTGGTGAAGTGACAACCGAAATCACCCACTGTAATCAATTTCCCCAACAGCAAAAATCCCCTGACAAAGTCTTTTGCCTGCAACACTATCACAGTAGTCCTTTCTCAAATGTTCAACGCACGCCACTCTTCAGGTTAAGAAGCTCAAAACGCCACTCTCATGGGGTGGGAGGTAAACCTTAATAATAGTCACNCATTTTCACTTGCAATCCCCAAAACCTCACGATTCGGGCTAATCTACTCAGCGCTTGCCCAAACCCCTGCGAAATTTGCATATTCAACAGGGGTGACAGTAGTCTGACTACGAGCAACTCCTTACGACGAGGAGTCTTCAAGTTCAATATCTGTAGTCAACTGCTACATTCCCCTGCCCCTCGCGCAGGCCAGACATATACAGACACGCTTAGTTCTTGGGGTAGGAATCTTCCAGTCCAGTTGTTTCCAAAATGGCCACAGCAAATTTCAGGTGGGCAAGGAAAATATTATAATTCTTATATGATTTCTATTATATTGATAATAAATAGTCGTTAAATTGGAACTGAAAAAGTCCATGTAGTTTAGATACTTGAGATAAAGTGTGCGCGTCAGTATGGTTTTATACCTTGATTGAAAAATATCTTATGTAAAATGGAAATATTTTCCTATTATAATAATTTCATGGGCCACAAAGAAATTCTAGTTTCAAAGTGGCCATGAGCAGAAAAAGGTTGGGAACCCTGGTCTATTCCACAGGTTAATAACAAATTTGGCAACAAGAAAGATGGAAAAACGAAATAAAGAATGGTTCTTCATAAATCAGTTAGTAGAGTAGGTAGTTATTTACTAAACTCTTCTATGGGTAGGATGTGACACAAGGTTTCAAGTATAGGGGCATCCAGCACGAATCAAACTTGCTTTTCAGCAGTAATGGATCTGCAAGGAGACTTGGAGAACGAAAAACTCTGAATTCAAACGTGTTAAATTTCACTTAAAAATTGACCTTGTGTCACTTCCTGCTTGTAAGGAGGGGTTGGGTAAATACATACTCCACACCCAACAACTCGAGAACTGGAACCTCAACACTGGAGGCAGTTTAGTGTCATAATCAGTATATGAACAAGACAGAGATAAGAATTTTAAAAAAAACTTGAATTGTTGTGACTAATTCCACTGCCTTTAGATCATAGTCTAGAAGTAAAATACTCATAGTATCACTTGTGTACCAAACTTTGTGAAAGAAAGAAACATATTTAGAGTTACTCCCCATTGACGAGTAGGGGGCAGTCAGTTGAGCCAGCTCCATCCAATAAATTCCCCAGTGGTGAATTCATGAAAGAAGTAACAAGGGAATATGAAATTCATAAGCGGTCCCCAAACCCCGAATGCATATCCCGGTTTGGTTTGGTTTTGGTTTGTTTTGTTTTACGGCATATCAACCTCGGTGGGTCATTTAATGCCGACAAAGTTGTGAAATAAATTCATTCTTAAGGCATAATACAATTTTGTTTATCAATTCATGTTTTTCTATTTAACCCATAGATGGGACCCTAACAGGTACTACCACTCCGGGTCAGAGTGGAAACAGGGAGCAATAGTGATGAAGGGGTGCTCCACATTCCGCAAACCTCCAAAACTGGAACCTCACCATCAGATAGAGTTTAACGTCATTCCCAGGACATGTAGACCCTCAGTCACTGCCTTCTAGCACCCATATGATAAAAAGGGTTGGGGGCTTGCCATAAGGGCAATAGGGTTGGGAAAATCATATAGGTGCTAGGGCTTGACGTGACCAGCCGATTGATCGGAGGGGGCCTCTCCGATCGCCCGTCTAGCCCAAGATAGGGCCAAAGTGGAGTATTGCATGTCATGAATTGCTCATCCACCTGGGTTTTATCCTTAAGCATCACAGGTCACAACAGGTGGTCCCATTGGGGGAGTTTTACCCCTCTGCAGAGGTGCAGTTGGTGCATTCTAACGCCCCACCGACAGTGCGGTCCAGGGAAGATGTCCTTGTTTGCTGCAGATTTTCCACAGACGCAGTGACGAGTATGCCAAAAACTGTTGATTCCTGACGATGATGGAGACGCCCTGTGGATTTTTGCCAGAGCTCCTTCAGCTGGTTCTGGTTGACTGACCTGTCCATCTTGGATGACCCTACCAGGAACTTAAGTTCCTGATGGCATCGCTTTAACACTACCAAGTTTACACAGCCCTACCACGATGAGGTGTTGGACTTTAGAAATAATGTGAGTAAAGAGCTTCCTCTGCCCTTTTACAGGTCTTGTTTTTCATTCTGTAGGGTGTCTAGCCACCCTCCTAACCAGACAAAATCTGTGGGAGTTACCAGTTTAGTCGCCAATGATCTGACTATGAAACAGGTATTACTTTGTTATTATAATAAAAACACCAAGGAGAGATAAGCTGTTATATATCCTACCTACGAACATTAAAGGGTATGGCCCAATCCTCATAAATACAGGAGTATTATGCTGACTGAGTAGTCTTATACCACTAGCAGTGGCAAGTATTGTATTTTGTTAATGTTATAAAGATTCCATTTCATTTCCAACCTCCATTTAGTTATTTCTCATTTAGTAACCTTTGTTAGGTTACCACATAAACTATATCCTATTTCTATGAATTTTTGAGATGAGGCTTGATAGTTTGGATTATTTGGATTATTCGGACTATTGTCCTCATCTTTATAATTATCTGTACAACGCTCTGACCGATGTGCCCTCCAACCTTTTTCATGTATTTTTTGTTGGACTCAGGAGCTTTTTCGAACTTGGAAACCTTCTGGTTTGTGATGGCTTCCGATTACAACAAGGATCCTGAGTTCAAAAAGAAGGTTCCCAAGTTCAAGAAAGCTCTCAAATCCAACAGGAAATACCTGAAAAAGGTCAGATGGCACATCAGCCAAAATGTTGTACAGATAACTATAAAGATGAGGACAATAGTCTGAATAATCCAAATAAACTGTATAAGTGTCACACCTTAAAGAAGAGAAAAAATGAGGACAGTGATGAATGAAAATCTACCGCCTACAAGTCTAGACATCAAATATTCATCAGACGACGACAAAGAATCCTTTTGGATTTAATTTAGAATTAATGAATAATTTTGGTAGATTTCTATTGCTACAATGAACGAGGAGACATGAAAGGAGCTGAATGAACCTAGGTGCAAAGAAAAGTCTGCAAATCTTCCTCAATAACTAATCTGGCACTAATTACTTAATTTAGACAAAGCCATTTATCTATCTATCTATCTATCCCAGTCTGTTTCAATCTATCCATCTATCTATCTATCCCAGTCTGTTTCTATCTACTATCTATCTCAGTCTGTTTCAATGTTTCTATCTATCTATCCCAGTCTGTTTCTATGAATGGAATGTTAATTTTTTTTTGTCATAAAAGTATTAAGTTTGAAGTTGTATTTACCAAGATAGAAATGAACAATGAATGGAATATTAATTCTTTCCAAAATACAAGGTGTGTCAAAAAGTACAGATTTTAAAGCTGTAGTTACCAAGATAGAAATGAAGAATGAATGGAACGTTAATTTTTCAGAATACAAGGTGTGTCAAAAAGTACAAAAATCTCAATACTTTTTTGACAACCCTTGTATATAGTATATACCCAGAATATAAGAGTAATAGAGTATGTAATAAGACAACAATCTTTTTTGTGTTCTTATTTAATTTCATTAGTTTCTCTAATTCAATTTAATATTTTATTATATTAAAACTTAAATACTTGTGCCCAGAGCGCACATATTCTTGCTAGTAAAAGTAAGTAAAGTCATCGGGGTGGTCTAAAGTCGGTATCAGCCAATCAGCGAGGGAGTCTATCCCCTTTTCACTAGCGCTAGACCAAGGAGATTGTTTTGTTTTGCGTCTGAGGTGGAGCGCCACACCTACCATCAGCTCCTTACTTTACCGCACAGATCCCTGTGCTACTCATACGCTGAGTCAAGCTAGTGAAAAGGGGATAGACTCCCTCGCTAATTTGTTAGATAATAATCATAAAGTCAATTATTGTAAGCGTTGTTTGGGGGGGGGGTCATTTCGACAATAGCTTCAATTTTCAAGGAAATTAAAAATCAGACATCAGACAGAAGTTGCTCAAAAGTATTTGAACATAATTCACAATGCACACACACACACATCCCATATATATGTATATTATATGAGGGAGTCTATCCCCTTTTCACTAGCGCTAGACCAAGGAGATTGTTTTGTTTTGCATCTGAGGTGGAGCGCCACACCTACCATCAGCTCCTTACTTTACCGCACAGATCCCTGTGCTACTCATACGCTGAGTCAAGCTAGTGAAAAGGGGATAGACTCCCTCGCTAATTTGTTAGATAATAATCATAAAGTCAATTATTGTAAGCGTTGTTTGGGGGGGGGTCATTTCGACAATAGCTTCAATTTTCAAGGAAATTAAAAATCAGACATCAGACAGAAGTTGCTCAAAAGTATTTGAACATAATTCACAATGCACACACACACACATCCCATATATATGTATATTAGTTAAAGTAGACATGGAGTCAACACCTGGATACTGGTTAGTTTCTCTCCTATGCGATCTTCAGACCAAAAAGTGTTGACTCAACTCAAATATAAGCACTCTATTAATATGATATTGAGCACTATATATATATATATATATATATATATATATATATATATATATATATATATAGCACCCATATTGTCGTAAAAAAAAGAAAAAAAAAAGAAATATACTTTTATATATATATATATATTATAGATAGAGAGAGAGAGATTTATCCAGATGTAAATAAACATCAAACAAAAATATATGTGTGTGTGTGTGTGTGTGTGTGTGCATTTAGCTTATATATATATATATATATATATATAAAAATATAAAGGACCCTCTGTGTGTGTATGAATTCAAAAGGATTCTGAACACACACATACATACACCGTGTGTGTGTGTATATATATATATATATATATATATATATATATATAGGCAATTTTTTTGTGTGTGTACATACACACACACATATAATATATATATATATATATATGATTGAATGAATAAATAATGCAATAGTGTACGGTTATCACTATTTATGAGCATGAAATTAATAATAGTGCAAAAATAGAATCTAATCCTCTTTTTGTATAAAAAGTGTGCCATCAAGTGAGCAGATTAAATATTTTGTTAAGACTAATGAAAAGAACCCCCGACCCGCACCTGTCAAGCTGGGTTACAATCCACACACACACATTCAAATGTAAGCATGCTTCATTAAAATTCATTGTTTCTCACAAGCCAAAAGTTTACTCGGTTAACTAAGATATTTCTTTTTCTTCAATATTAACCACAGATTCAACATTGTTTTGGTCTTTTAGCCTGTTGTCCTCATCTTTATTGTGATATATAAAAAACAAAACTATTTCCTCTGAATTTTTTTAGATGAGGCTTGATAATTAGTATTATTTGTATTATTCAGACTATTGTCCTCATCTTTATTGGAATGCTCCCGTGTCCGATAAGAAATACCTGAAGAAGGCCGGAGAGCACATCAGCCAAAACATTGTACAGATAACAATAAAGATGAGGACAATAGTCTGAATAATACAAATAATACTAGAAAAACAAAACGTTTTGGTCATTGTACTCTCTGGCCTTCTTCAGGTGATTGGTTTGGTTTGGTTTGTTTTGTTTTACGGCATATCAACCTCAGTGGGTCATTTAATGCCGATAAAGTCTTGAAATAAATCAATTCTTAATGGATAATACAATTTTGTTAATAAATACATTTTTCTATTTAACCCATAGATGGGACCCTAACAGGTACTACCACTCCGGGTCAGAGTGGACCAGGGAGCAATGGTGATGAAGCGGTGCTCCACATTCCCCAAACCTCCAAAACTGGAACCTCACCATCAGATAGAGTTTAACGTCATTGCCAGCCACTGCCTTCTAGCACCCATATCAGGTGATTGTGGTTTGGTTAGATATTACGGCATGTCAACCCATCTGGGTTGATGATTTCTAGCTTGGAGAGGGTTAACTAGTCTTTTCACGCATCAAAAAGAGAAAGGTGGGGGTTTGGCAAAAGAAACAGATGCATCGATTGCTGTAACCATGGCAACCCTGTTAATGATCATCCGTGTAGGTGTTTCTCCAAGTCTGACATTTTCAGATTTTCTCCGGAGAGAGGAAGAATTTCATCTTCTTCTTCTGGTGTTGCACTTTTTAAAGGCAAATCCTGAAAATGCCAGATTTTTCAGGTTTTAGGCTCTTTGACTTGAAGATTCTTGAAAAAATGATATTGATTTTTACCATTTATTATTCTTGGCAACGAAATAGGAATGGTCAATGTCTTTTCATTCTTTTAGTGTTTGTCCTCCTTTCTATATTACCAGTGCATTGGACAGCTCTTAATTTCTTGATATGCTTAACAGATCTCTCTCTCTCTCTCTCTCTCTCTCTCTCTCTCTTTAAACATTTTGGATATTCACCTCTCTCTCTCTCTCTCTGTCTAAACATTTTGGATATTCACTCTCTCTCTCTCTCTCTCTCTCTCTCTGTCTAAACATTTTGGATATTCACCTCTTCTCTCTCTCTGTCTAAACATTTTTGATATTCACCTCTTTCTCTCTCTCTCTCAGCACTTTTTCATATTCACCTCTCTCTCTCTCTCTCTAACACTTTTATATATTCACTTCTCTCTCTTCTCTCTCTCTCTCTCTCTAAGCACTTTTATATATTCACTTCTCTCTCTTTCTCTCTCTCTCTCTCTCTAAGCACTTTTATATATTCACTTCTCTCTCTTTCTCTCTCTCTCTCTCTCTCTAAGCACTTTTATATATTCACTTCTCTCTCTCTCTCTCTCTCTCTCTCTCTCTCTCTAAGCACTTTTATATATTCACTTCTCTCTCTCTCTCCAGTCATACTTCTATTTGTATCATTTAGGCTTACATCATTATCGAAGATACATCACTTTTCAAAAATATTGAAATATTAAAAGCTATATAAAATATTATATTTACTAGCAACAGAAAACACCCTCCGGGCGTCGTAAAAATTAATTTTTGAAAGACATTGCCTGAGAGGATGGGAGTTAAAAATTCAATGTCAGAGGGTTTGTATAATAAGTAAGACAAATCCTCATATTTATTAAAAGAGTAAAAAAAAAAAATAAAACAATTTGAAATAAAAACTGAGCCCCGTCCCTCTCAAATAAAATGTTGCGTGCCTGTAATAATCAAACAATTATTTTGAATATTTTCCACATCAATTTTCCACAAAATCGTGGGTATTTATTTATTTGTAAACTTTTTAGTTAACTTCTTGTTACTGTTAAAAAAAAAATTTTAAAAAAAAGGGACAAGAGTAAAAAACAATTTTTTAAATTGCTTACTCAAATTTTGGGTGTATATAGCATAAGAATATTGTGACGTAAGCTATGACGTAGTTTTTGTTACAGACAGAAATACAGACAATCTCCATAATCATTCATACTGTATGATTCCATTAATTCCTGGTTTTATTGTTTACACTTATTTTGTACCCAAGAAGTAAATGAAAAAAAGCGATAGATACATTTAATGTTTAAGTAATAATTTACTGATTCAGTAGGCTAATATAAAAACAAACTAGGCTAACCTAGGCTAATCTTATAATTTACCAAAATATAATGATTACGTAGGCTAACATAAAAAAAGAGAGGCTAGGCTACTGGTAGACTTCATAATTTACTGAAATTTACAGATTATGTAGTCTATTATAAAAAAAAATAACTAGGCTAGGCTTAGGGCAGTTAATTGTAACAAATAATAGGTACTTCGACTTAATTTGTGTTTTGGAACCAATTAATGACGTAGGGTAAGGTATTACTATAGTAATATATAATCAAATGTAATGCATTATATTATAGTAATTTAATTAATAATATATTATCTCTCTCTTTCTCACTATATATATATATATATATATATATAAATATATGTGTGTGTGTGTGTGTGTGCGTGTGTCATAAAAGTATTGAGATTGAAGGTGTATTTACCAAGATAGAAATGAAGAATGAATGGAACCTAAATTTTTTTCAGAATACAAGCCGTGTCAAAAAGTACAAAAAAATCTCAATATTTTTTGACACACGTTATGTGTGTGTATATATATATATAATATATATATATATATATATATACATATATATATATATACCCAAATGTTATGGATTATGTTATAATATTAATATATCTCTATTTGTGTGTGTGTATATATATATATATATAAAGTTGTCAGATTGGCTTATTGTCAGTATAAACCGGACCTGCAAGGGAGTCTATCCCATTTTTTACTAGTGCTAGACCAGGGAGATTGTGCTGAGGAGCGCCATACCTACCGTCAGCTCCCCACTTTACTGCACAGATCAGATTACCTAAACTGCACTACTCTCATATGCTGAGTTGGCAAGAACTGGCATCAAACCAGAAACCTTATAAATAAAACGGTATTCAGATTTCTGGAGAAAGAGAGGAAAAAGAAATAAGAACAAAGAGAGGTTAAAGTTTAGAACTCAACTTACTGACGAATGACCCCAAAATTAGATTTAAAAATAAAAACGAAAGTTCCGGGTTTTGACCGAAAGCGGAAGCTGGTTGACCCTCCCACCCGGGACGAGAAACGGAAGAAGAGGAAAATCGGTCTTTTTCGGCTGAGTTTTGGTGGGAACCAGACATGGCCTCCTGGTTCCCCCGTATGGGTTTCGCATAGTAATACCGTTCATGTTTTATGATAGAGTAATTTGACTGTACCATACCCCCCCTCTCTCTCTCTCTCTGAAAAAGAACCCACAAGCCTAGAAAAAAATAAACAGCCCTTTGTGGGTTATTTCCTATAAGTCTAACATAAACAAAGGGGAACCACTCTTGACTGATAAATTATTCATTTATTTTCTCATTAAACTAACCCTAAACCCTAACCACGTCTTCTTTTTCCTAGTAGATCAATAAATAAATAAATAATTTATCAGTCAAGAGTGGTTCCCCTTTGTTTATGTTAGAGTTATAGGAAATAACCCCTTTGTGACTATACGACTCGTGTATGTTGTTTCTGAACTAATGACAATTACTACTACTAAACGGCTACTACTACAACTCGAATTTGGCCCTATACAACATTTTCTACCATGTCTCTTGCTTGTTTTTTGGGGGTGGGATATTTTTTGGGAGTGGGATATTTTTTGGGGGGGATATTTTGGGGGTGGGATATTTTTTTTGGGGGGGAGATATTTTTGGGGGTGGGATACTTTTTGGGGGTGGATATTTTGGGGGATATTTTTTGGGGGGTGGGATATTTTTTTGGGGGGTGTATTTTGGGAGATTTTTTTTGGTGTGGGGGGGGGGGTATTTGACCTCTTGAATTTCGACCTCTTGACCTTTTTGCATTTATTTCATCTATCTAATTTTTCTTTTTTCTTTTCTTTTTTTTTCCCTTCTCCTTTTAACTTTTTTGATCTTTGCATGTGTTAATAGATTATTCCAAACTGCTGAATTTATTCTCCATCATTGGAGTCGACTAATCAAGATTAACACTGATCAAATGATCAAGTCATCATTTAAGATGAATCAACGTTTTTTATATATATATATATATATTATATACATACAGGGTGTTCACAAAATCCGTGTTCACTTTAAAATATTTAATTCATTTGACGCACACACGGACTTTATGGACACCCTGTATGTATTTACCCAACCCCTCCACTAGGAGTTGGATTTCATTTAACTATTTAGTGAAAATAGGAAGTAAAGAATAAAATTACAGTTATTTCTTCTTAATGAATTTCTTCCAGAGATTTTTGCTTATAAACAATTAGAAATCAATAATACTAAGCACATATTTATTACAATCAATTTTTTTTAAAGATCAATATGCAATATGCAAATTAGCCATCCCGTTCAAACTTCAAACTGCTATTTTGTTGTATATATAAATACAATTGCATGTTATTAATAAGTAGATATGGTCAACAGTATTAATAATGTAAAACAATTTTATAAATAATTGAGGTTTGAATGAAAAATAAAATCATGGAGAATTCAATGTAAATAACTAAGGGAATTGTGACAATACACAATCCCCATTATAATAAGATAAAATGTTCTGAGTTGATGGAAATTTTTTGAAAGCTGATAAAATGGAAAGAAAGGTGAATCTTATTTGTCTGAATATTTTTAGATGAGGTCTGATAATTTGTATTATTTAGATTTTTCAGACTGTTGTCCTCATCTTTATGGCTACTAGCAAGAATAGGTGCCCTCCAGGCATAAGTATCTAAGTTTTAACATTGATAAACTTACGAAATTCCTGAGGGTATTGTGATGTAAGCAATGATATAGCTTCGGTTAAAGACAGACAGACAGACAAATGCTGAATCTGCATTATAATCATATATATATATATATATATATATATATATATATATATATATGAGAAGTAAACAAACAAACAATGTGTTTTGATATGGCTTTATTTAGCCGACAATTTTTTGGAGAATATGTGCTTAATTGAAGTCGTACCTAATTTTGAAAATTAATTAATTAATTAATAATTAATGAATTAGGCGGGCATACCTATTCAAATGTAAGGCTAAACAAATTGAGAAAAATCAATCTCTGTATGTACATTTCGGCCTATTAGGCCTCATCAGGAAAACCGCTTTGTGTGTGATTCGAACACTGACTGTCAAGCTGACAGGCAGAGACTCTAACCATTACACCAGCTGGCCTTTCCCAGATTTTTCGTTTTGTTTAGAAGTAGGTTATATTCCACTTAGGTATGCCCGCCTAATTCATTAATTATTAATTAATTTTCAAAATTAGGTATGACTTCAATTAAGCACATATTCTCCCAAAAATATATATATATATGTAAAGAAAGGAAGTGAATCCGACGGTATGTAGTATATTAAGAAAAATGAAAAAACACAGGTTTAAATGGGTTAAGTGGTGAGTTTATTGGCCGACGCTGCAGTGTTTCGATCACCTTCCATATACCAACAAATGCCCTGAAGATGATCTAATTAATAGATCGAAACACTGCAGCGTCGGCCAATAAACTCACCACTTAACCCATTTAAACCTGTGTTTTTTCATTTTTCTTAATATACTACATATCTATCTATCTACCAACCTCTCTGCACAAGCAGGATGTGACACAATGTCAATTTCTTAAGTGGAGCTCACTAATAATGCGGTGATACAATAATAAAAAAAACCGTTTCAAAACAACACAGTACTCTCAATTAGTAGCGTTCAATACATGCATTTTTCTAATTCCTAACGAAAACATTTCATTTTGTGAGAGGGTTTTTTTTTTTATTTGGGGGGGGGGATTTTTTGTTATTTTTCTTTATTCAATTTTTTTTTGGGGGGGTATTTTTTTGTTATTTTCTTTCTTTTTTTGGGGGGGGGATTTTTGTTATTTTTTTTATTCTTTTTTTATTATTTTTCTTTATTCTTTTTTTTTTTTTTTTTTTTTTTGGAACAATGCTTGTTAATGTTGTGATAATTGATGTAAAATGTCCAAAGAGACAAAGGGGTGAAAAATGTTTTGCGGTTAAACTATTTTTGACAATGTAAGGGAAAGTTCCAGAAAAACACATGGTTAGAGTTCTAGGAAATGGACGAGGCTGTTTGCGTTTCACATTAAGCTAATCCCCTTGGGAATGGTATGCATCCAACTACTGTCCCTCCAGCTATGGGTAAATAGTAGGGCTTACAGGGCTCTTTGAAGGGGCCGGGTTAGCTCAGTCGGTAGAGTGTTCGGCTAGAAGCCACAAGGTTCTTAGTTCGATATTGGTCCTCGCCAACTCAGCGTATGAGTAGCACAGGGATCTGTGCGGTAAAGTAAGGAGCTGATGGTAGGTGTGGCGCTCCACCTCAGACGCTAAAACAATCTCCTTGGTCTAGCGCTATTGAAAAGGGGATAGACTACCTCGCTTACAGGCTGATACCGACTTTAGGCCGCCCCGTCGACTTTACTTACTTATAGGGCTCTTTAACCTTGGCTAGGTAACCAGTCTAGGAGAAGGAAAACCCTAAATTCAAACCTGTTAAACTCGGCTTGGGGTGGTCACTACTAGAATAGGCCCAGTTCTAATTAGTGATCTATTTTCACTTACAAGGAACAATATTTACGATGGTGGACTGAAAACTTCATATGATGATGTCATATCTCAAAGGAGGTGCTTGTGGTGTAATGGTTATTATCATAGTACAAATTCTGGACGAGGCTGTTTGCATTTCACATTGCATTAATACACTTGGGAAAGGTATGCATATAAGTATTCTCCCTCCAGCTATGGGGAAATAGTAGGCCAGGCTGGGCACTTTAACCATGGCATAGCAACCGGTATAGGAGAAGGAAAAATGAATTTAAACCTGTTAAATTCTGCTCAAGAAATTTACCTTGTTTCACATCCTGCTTATTGGGGAGGGGTTGGGTAAATACGTATAATCATTTTCTACATCAAGAGAGAAAGAAAGAGAGACAAAAAGGAGAGAGAGAGAGAGAGAAAGACAAAAAAGGAGAGAGAGAGAGACAAAGAAAGACAAAAGAGAGAGAGAGAGAGAGAGACAAGAAAGACAAAAAGAGAGAGAGAGAGAGAGACAAAGAAAGACAAAAAGAGAGAGAGAGAGAGAGACAAAGAAAGACAAGAAGAGAGAGAGAGAGAGAGACAAAGAAAGACAAAAAGAGAGAGAGAGAGAGAGAGAGAGACAGAGAGAGAGAGAGAGAGAGACAAAGAAAGACAAAAAGAGAGAGAGAGAGAGAGAGACAAGAAAGACAAAAAGAGAGAGAGAGAGAGAGAGACAAAGAAAGACAGAGAGAAGAGAGAAAGAGAGAGAGAGAGACAAAGAAAGACAGAAAGAGAGAGACAAGAGAGAGAGAGAGAGAGACAAAGAAAGACAAAAGAGAGAGAGAGAGGAGAGACAAAAAGACAAAAAGAGAGAGAGAGGAGAGACAAAGAAAGACAAGACAGAGACAAAAATAGAGAGAGAGAGAGAGAGAGATCCCAAAATAATCAAACAGTTCTGACTTGTAAGTGGAAAGAGCACCTGAAACAAAGCTTGTAAGATTGTCACAGTTACTTTTAACATCTACCAACCAACAACCATACAACAAGTAGTTAAAGGCATCGGTAATAATAGACACAAATACTAAGAATAAAACGGTAGTCAATTGGATCAAAAACGTTTTGTCAGTAAAAGTCTAAGAATATAAAAAGAAACAGACAAACTCAACCATTTTTGACTTTGGCAAAACAAGAAATTCTATTTTATAAAAACGCAGTGATGCTGATAGCGTTTTGATTTAGTGTGTCCTGGGACCGCACATATTTGCTTTGAATGAGTCCACGGGAAATTTCATGGGTCCCAACTAAAGATTGTAGGATTTTTATTTATGATTTGGGGAAACAACTAAAGCCATCTAACTCCTACCTTGTAACCTATCCTGTGTAATTCATTTCTAAGAAACTATTGAAATGTATTTACAGTTAGCTTGAAATGATGAGGGATGAAAAAAGAAAAACACTGGGACACATGGATATGATTTTACTGCATCTTTTTAGATTTTTATGCATCAGAGACACAGAACCTATCAGCATCTCTGAAAACTATAAAATGATTGTCTGAATTTTTGAGATAAGGCTTGATAATTAGTATTATTTGGATTATACAAAATATTGTCCTCATTTTTATTGTTATCTGTGTAACTTTTCGGACGATTTGCCCTCCGGCCTTCTTCTTGTGCCCTTCAAGAAATACCTGAAGAAGGCCAGAGGGCACATCGACCGAAACGTTGTACAGATAACAATAAAGATAAGGACAATAGTCCGAATAATTTAAATAATACTAAAAACTATATAAATCGAGTTTTTTTACCAAGCTATTTACCACATAATCCTGATTAGAATGAGTAGAAACAATTTAACCATTAATTGAAAATATTAGAAAAATTGGACCATATGACCTTTAGGCACCCATTTTGCTATCTTGTTTCATATGGATATTTTTTTTCATTTACACTGTCAAAATCCGGTTGTTTGTTAGTGGTTAGGGTTAGGGGTTAGTTTTATAATTTTTTTTTTAAATATAAAAATCATCTGTTAACAAACAACCGGATTTTGGCGGTGTAAATCAAAAACATGTCCTTATGAACCAAAATCGCAAAAGGAGTGCCTAAAGGCCATATGGTCCAAAAAATTTGATAATTCAAAATTTAAAAGTAAATTTAGGGATTTTCTATTTTTCAATAACACTGAAATATTTTATGGTTGGTTGGTTGGTTGGGTTTTATGGCATGTCAACCCTTGTTGGGTCATTTTATGTCAAAGATGTTTATGTTTTATTCATTCTTGATGGGTACTCACTTTCTTTTTTAAAATCAGTTTTTCTATTTCACCCATAGATGGGACCCTAACAAGTATTACCACTCCAGGTCATAGTTGACCCGGGAGTAATGGTGATGAAGGGGTACTCCACATTCTCGAGAACCGGAACCTCACCATCAGATAGATTTTAACGTCATACCCAGGACATGAAAACCCTTAGCCATCGCCTTCGAACTCATTTTTTCCTATTTAACCCATTGACAGGACCCTAAACAGTACTACCATTCCCCAGAGTTCCAGTACAGGAACCTCACCATCAGTTAGAGTTTAACGTCATATCCAGAACATTAAGACCCTTAGCACATATATGATAAAAAGGGTTGGGGCTTGCCATAAGGGCAATAGGGTTGGGACAATCATCTAGGTGCTAGGGCTCCAGAGATGCTGAAGGAAACTGAATTTTTGCATGGAGAACCGGCATATCTGGTTGATGCAATATCATACACAAGACACCAGCTCCTCACTTTACCACACAGATCCCTGTGCTACTCATACGCTGAGTTGGTGAGCGCCGGTATCGAACCCGGAACCCTTTTTATCATATGGGTGATAGAAGGCAGTGGCTTAGGGTCTACATGTCCTGGAAATGGTAGAAGGCGGTGGCTTAGGGTCTTAATGTTCTGGATATGATGTTAAACTCTAACTGATGGTGAGGTTCCTGTTGTGGGTGGAGAACCAACATATCTGGTTGATGCAATGTCATACGCAAGACACGAGGAAGAATGTGCAGGTGCATTATTATTATTATTATAATGATGATGAATAGGATTGTCACATCATATTATGATAGGTTTATTCAATGGCATCTCACTGCTGATAAAGTTTACACCGTGAGTGTGTGCAGCATGTGCATTGATGCATGCACATTTGATTGGTTGACAAGTCATATCATCATCATCATCATCATCATCATCACAGCCACACATTTCTTAAGATATTCAAAAGCACTGGACATTTTCTCATAGCAAGATGGGGAATATCCTGAGTTTTGCGAGAACTACTATTAGAAAAGAGAGGAAGAAGAAATAAGAGATAGTAAAGGTTTTTTTAAAAAAGTGATGAGCACAAAACAGTTGTCGTGAGTTTGACCGGGGCGGGATCCCCCGAATGGAGAATTGAAAGCCAACCGGAAGTTTCGGGTGTTGACCGGAACCGGAAGTCACATGGTGACATGGAACAACAAAAAAAAACACCAGTCTCTTTTTGCTTTCCAAGGCCTAGGGGAACGGACAGGCCTCTGGTCCCTAGTGTGGGATCACAGTAATTTAACAGTGTCCTCTCTCTCTTTCTCTCTGCCTTCCCTCCTCTCTGAAACAACCCACGAGACGAGCCTAGCCTGGAAATAAAAGCTAAGCAGCTTGTGACGATATATTTCTCGCGTTGTACTTTTTTTTATCGACAAGATGACCACAACGTGCCGAACACCTTTTTAGTGTCGTGAATTTGGAGGCACGTTGACAAGACCCACTATACAACATATATCGCCATTAGAACGTTACATATATCCGTTTTGGTACCGTGAATTATATTGCTAAGTCCACGTAACATTCTGGACGCATCTTCAATATGATTTAAATGAATTCTTAAGGATTTTACAATATGAAATGCATTGGAAACAGTCAAGAATTAGAAACGAAAGCAAATATTATTGACAAAACAGAAATAATTATCTTGTTTGTTTATTTGTTTGTTTTGTTTTACGGCATATCAACCTCAGTGGGTCATTTAATGCCGATAAAGTTTTGAAATAAATCAATTCTTAATGGATAATACAATTTTTTTATAAATACATTTTTCTATTTAACCCATAGATGGGACCCTAACAGGTACTACCACTCCAGGTCAGAGTGGACCAGGGAGCAATCCACAACCCTTTCGCATTCTGAAGGATGCGGGTTCGACTCTAGGTCAGTCCTACATGCCAGACAAAGACTAGCCCGCTTCTTTCGAGAATACGGCAAGTCTTCACGCCCGCACTCTCTCTGTCACACCGTATTCTCTTCTCTCACTACAGAATGAATGAAACAAAAACGTCTTCAGCATAAAATAACTCAACAAGGGTTGACATGCCATAAAAACCAACAAACCGACCAACCTTAAAACGAGAAAGAAAACTGATTGAAAAAGACCTCTCAGCCATCTGTTCTATACTCTATCTTTTACTAGCATTAATCTGAAATAGATAAAGATTTAAGAATGGTGAAATAATATAAGAAAACTTATTCTTCTTTTATCGAGCAGCATAGATTTGCTTTTTTCTTTTTTCTTTTTGATCGTTCACTTCACCCAAAACGGTAAACTGACAAGGAAACATTGATTTTTAACACTTGGGATTAGGCACACCAGGATAATCCGCTGATCTATTCATTATTCTAAATGTTAACAAAAAGAACATAGATTACAACCATCAAAATCAGAATTAATGCTCGATTGAAATCTGTGGGGGAGGAGAGGAAGGGGGGGGCCCTGAGGCTGCGTGGTAGACGATGGCATTTGTTAAGAGAGACATAGTAGATTTATCTTCAACTCACACAAGGGTTTGCAATTTTGCTATTTACACAAGTAGATTCAATAAGTAAATAAGTAGGCTAAAAAAATTGATGATGTAAAAATATCAATTAAGACCATTTACATGGTCAGACGGGTTTTCTGGTGAAAATGGAGTAGTGGAAAGATCAACATATATATATATATATATATATATATATATAAGAGAGATTTATAATTTGCTTGAAGCATAGTGTATATATTGGTTTGGAGGTTGATTTAGAAGACTATCACAATGCAGGTGTAAAGAAAAAAATAATAATACGGTAACAATTGGTTGTGTGTTAACCTGTATTTTATTCTTGAATTTTCGAGATAAAATCTCTTTTTCAGAAGGGACTGAAGTCGTCTTGTTATGGCATTTCTAGTTAAATGAAATTTTTTGTTTCTTTTTTAAATGATGGTATTTTTTATAACTGTATTCTCATATTGTATGTTTACGTGAATGCATTTTTTTTTGTTTGTAAAAAAAAAAAAAAAAAAAAAATTTTCACTCAGACTCCAGTAACAAACTAACTATCGCTGGTGTGAAAAACTCACAAGGAGTGAAAAAAATAACATGGAACAGACTCCAAAAATTTAGAAAACAGATTAGTGAGACTGGAAATCAAAGGAAGAATTGAGACCATCCAGACAACAGCATTGTTGAAATCGGCTAGAATACTCAAAAGAGTCCTAGAGACCTGAGGAGACTTGTTGTCACTCAGACTCCATTGAAAGAACATCAACTGTCATGTCTGCTTTTTAATGATGCCGTTATCTGAATCCATGAATTAGTTTGTTTTTTTTACTTTTCTCAGAAACCATCCTAAACCTCCCCCACCCCCAACACCTTTACACCTTGATCCATAGTTCTTCTTCTTCTTCTTCTTCTTCTTCTTCTTCACTCCCCCTCATCCCCCTCCCTTTTCTCTCTGCCACTATAAAGGGTTTTTTTTTTTTTTTACATTGTTGAGGGTGACATTTCTTAAATCCATGTACAACAACAATTTCTGGACCCTAACAGATAAACACAAATAGGGGTGGGGGAGGGAGTTACAATAATGTTGTAGAAGTCTGTAGATTCCTTAAGTTGATCTAACCATTCCCCTCCTCCTTCTAGAAGAATGTCTCAGAGAATTCTTGCCGAGTTGCCATGGTTTTGGGATATGCTGAAATGATCATTTGCTAAAAGAATGCCGAGAGGTCGTCGTTAAAAATGGAAGGAAGGAATCACCAATATGTTGTCTTTAGATTTAAGAAGGTTTAGTGCCAGCATATTATATTACGAGTAGTACCAAGATTTTTGAGGGCCACAACTTGGGGAGTTTTCAGGGTTAGGAGCTGTCGCTTGGTCGATTTTTTTACTTGGTGTTGAGGTACAAGCAAGCTTCAGATATGCTTATGTTAATACAGTCACTAAAAGCATTTAAGTTTCCAAATTTATTACACCAAAGAAAAATATTATTCATTAAGAAAATAAACATTACTGTTGTGAGGTTTTAAGGGGTCAAATAAGAAACAAAACGACGGTAACAAATGTAGTAAAATGTATTAACAGAAAGTAGACAGATACAATAGAGAGAAGTGGGAATTACGTCCGACAAATAGAGTTATTGGCTTACTGCCAAGCCAACAATTATCCCTGTTACTTATAGTAACCCGTCGGCGCATTCCATTGGTCAATAGGGTATATCACCTATAACAATTACAGCACATAATCCCTTATATTCCGTTTCATATTTTTATACAATACAGCGGAGTCAAAGTTTATGTACCGGACATTATGCTAAGAAGGTGGGTGTCCCTTAAATCCTGTTGAGAATTCCAGAGCCGAATTCCTGTAAGGATTTATCAAAAATTGTCCTTTTCATTTAAAGTTAACCTGAGATATTTTCCTTAAATCAAAGACTTCTAAATATGTTTAATATTACATTTTAACCAAGGCTATCATTTAGGGGTGGATTTGAAAATAAATGTGAATTCCAGCCAGGCAGAATGAGGTGGTATAGGACATTAAGAGTTAATTAAAATATAAGTAATCTTTTTATATGCATGCTTATCTAATTTTTTCAGTCTTTCGACTTTGATATATTTCATCATATCAAAACTTAAATACTTACGCCTGGAGGGGGTACATATTCTTGGTAGTAAATTAAAAATTTAAAAAAAAAAAGAGACAGATGACATAAAAGATTTTATTAAGACAATTGATGATAATTTATTTGCAATATCGCAAAGTAACACTCCACAAATCATTGTATGTCACAAATTGACATTTTTTAAACTTAGAAAATTGCTTTATATAGCAAAGGACTAATCCCAAATTAGGATATCAATTCAAGGAAATGAAAATTCTTACAAATTTCCTAATTTCAAGAGCCCAGTCTGCCCTACTATTTACCCATAATAAGAATAGTTGGATTCATACCTTTAATAATGGTATTAGTGCTATGGGAAATGCAAACACCCCAATTCAGGATTTCAACTCTGATCACCATGTCCATTTCTATTGTATCCTTGAGGTGGCAAAATGAATACACAGGATATGTGAATATGTATTTATTCAACACTTAACATAGAACAAAGAAGTAGTACAAATCACAAGAGAAACGTACAAATAAGGAGGTTCAAATGGTTGGAGTTGATGCAGTAATTTCGTTCAATAAATCCCGACCTCAGTCACTGCGGCGTCGACTCTTAAATGCTTCTGCGTCAGTTCATTTTGTAGTCCATCTACCGGGAGGTCCAGTGAGCTTCGGCCGCTGGATCATGTGTTGTAAATTAATAGCGTCGAACCCAGAGGGCTATCCCCCCAAGCAATACCTGCCCCCTTGATTTAAAGGGGCAGGGCTGGGTTTATTGCCCAGCGCCTGAGCGCCCCCCTTGAGGGGGAATGCGACGGGATTGATGCAATTTTTTCCACCTACCATCTATGAGCTTCGGCTTGTGGGTGGTCCCACGTTAATATGGCCTTTACAAGAGGGGTACAAGGTAAATATCCAGTCCATCTTGTAGGGGTGTTCACTCCTCTACAACAATTTCCTAGGATGTTAACCATTACACTACAAGCATCTCCTTATAGGTAGGTAAACCATTCAAAAGTAAGTAAGTTGGCACAGTGGCCTATAGTCAGTATCAACTGAACAGCAAAGGAGTCTATCCTCTTTTCACAAGCACTAGAAAAGGGAGATTGTTTTTTTGCTTTGTTTTGTTTTTTTGCTGCGGTGGAGCGCCACACCTACCGTCAGATCCCCACTTTACCGCAGAAATCAGATTATCCAATCATGCTGAGTTGGTGGGAACCAGTGTAGAGAGATCGGTTTAGCTCACGCGGTAGAGCCCCATTCGAAATCAATCTAGAGAATAAAAAAAAACTCTAAATTCAAATATGGGGGTGGGATATGTGGCTAGCAAGTCCACCCTTAAAAAACCTACTTGTTATTCAAACAACAGCATCATCAGCATCATCATCATCATCATCATCACTGGTTTTAGCCATTATGTTCCACCAGGAGTTGACAGAAATCTGAAAGTTCACCAAACAAAATAGGGGAGAAAAAAAAGACTCTTCCTCCCTGTTGTGGACTAGCCTGGTTTACCTTGTGTAGAGTGTAATGAACTAGTCCAGGACTATTTGTAGACTGCTGTTTTAAAACATCGGAGTGATTACTGAAACTGCAAAGATTACAGAACCATCTAGTTTTTATTTTTATATGCATTGTAATTGCCTTCAAATTATTAATATATTATAATCTACATCATTGTTTCAGCACTCTGTTGGGAGTTACTCTATGTCTGGCACAAGCTGTAGTTGAATGTACAAGTATACTGAATATGGTTATTTCCTATAAGTCTACATGATCAAAGGGGAACCACTCTTGACTGATAAATTATCTATTCATTTTCCCATTAAACTAACCCTAAACCTAACTTCTTTTTTTCTAGTAGATCAATAAATGAATAATTTATCAGTCAAGAGTGGTTCCCCTTTGATCATGTTAGACTTATAGGAAATAACCCTGATGATCCAGTATACAACAAGTTGGCAACAAGGATGAGATATCCTACAGAACGTTTGGACGTTAACCCCCAAAAGAAAAAATGGATTTCCAGTAAAAAATTCAAGTGGGATTTAACCTATACAGGGGTCAAATGACGGATAACAAATGTAGGAAAATGTATTTAGTACAAGAATGAGTTATGGACTGCATTGGGGTTACCAACCTAGTTACCTTGCGTAGAGAGTAAATGAACTAGTCCAAGACTATTTGTACACTGCTATTTTAAATTAGGGTGATTACTGAGACTGCGAAGATTACGTAACCATTACGCGAACCGTCTACCGTTTTAGCACTCTGTTGCTAGTTACTCTACGTCTGGTGCTAACTGTATTTCTATGTACTAGTTATTGAAGTCAGTCAGTCAGTCAACAATTGGTTTGAACAATATGACTGGTCAAGCACAACTGAACCAGTGTCAAGACAACTGGTACTTATCGGAATTCAGAACAGTCCACTCATGCATTTGGGTGATTCCATTCCCTGAGTCCTGATTGGCTGCTTGGTTTGTATGATCCTCTAAGGCTTCATAGAATCCTGCCAGACGGTAATTGGACTTAGTATGATTATTCTACAATCTCCCATTTTATTTTATGTATAAAATTTGTGAACATTTGTTGAGAAATGAATTCATATTTGCTGCTTGGTTTGTATGATCCTCTGAGGCTCCATAAATCCTGCCACTTTGCAGTAGTCTTTGCAGCAAACCAGAATCGTATTGGGTTACGACTTCTTGCTGTCTTGTCTTGCCAATTCGACGGTAATTGGGCTTAGTATGATTATTCTACACTAGTATACTAGTACAATAGTGTATGATCCAGTATACAACACTCCCTCAGCATTTGAAGAATTAAATACTAAAGAACATCTGACAGCCGTCTGAAGGGGGTCAAACACATTCTGTTTGGGTGGGGAGAGAGAGAGTGAGAGATAAACCTCACCCACACAGACAAATTACAACTAAGTGTAAGCAATTTCAGAAAGACAAATAACAATATGAGAATAATTAGCCAAATTGATACAATCCATTAACCCTCTAACCACAAGTGGATAGTTTTTCTGTCGCTAATTTGAAGATAGATAAACCTGACTGGACGGAATTCCAGACGCAAATTCCCAACATCTACAGACCCAGTGATGCTGATATTTCTTTATTTTATATTTGCTTTGAATGAGTCCCTGGGAAAAGTTATGGGTCCCAACTAAAGTTTTTTTAATAAATTGTAGGGTTTTTATTTATGGTCTGGGGAAACAACTAAAGCTGTCTAGTTCCTACCTTGTAACCTATCCTGTGTAATTAATTTCTAAGAAACTATTGAAATGTATTTACAGTTAGCTTGAAATTGTGAGGAAAGAAAAAAGAAAAACATTGGGATGCATGGATATGATTTTATTGTGTCCTTTTATATTTTTGTGTGTCACAAAATGTGATGTAGGACACATAATTATAACTAAATTGTCAATAGAATGTTCTAAGTCGTTATTTATTTAACAACTTGTAAAGTGGTTAAATAACAGATCATACACATTTTACATTTTCAGTTATTTTTCAAGCCAAGTTAGTTGGTTGGATTTAATGGCATGTCAACCCTTGTTGGGTTATTCTATGCCTGAAACATTTTGTTTTATTCATGCTTGATGGGTATTCAAAAAAAAAATTTTTAATTGATTTTTTTTTTAAACACATTTTTTTTAAACTCATTTTTTCTATTTAACTTATAGATGGGACCCTAACAAGTAATACCACTCTGGGTCAGAGTGCAGCTGGAAGTAATGGCGATGAAGGGGTACTCCACATTCCCCAGAGCTCCAAAATTGGAACTTCACTATTCTATGCAGTTTAACATCATGCTCAGGACACTTTTCAAGCCAGGAGCCCCTGAGGGTGAGACACCCCTACGGTCTTCAGAGTATCAGGATTTTAAGGGCTAATTTCAACTGCCACAGTAAGTTTATTAAAATCTATTACTTGAATAACTCAGAATTTGAGGACCTTTTTGTGATTTGATCAATGTACAAAATTCCAAATTGTGATTGAGATTATTGGAAGAGGAGGAGAAGAAAAGTATTTAATAGCAGAAAATATTCTCTTTTCTTAAAAATCCGGTATGAATTAATCCCATCCCAAAACGGTCACAATTTTCATAAACTGTCTTCTTATTAAACACATAATATGCTCTGAAGAAGATTTTTAACAGACAGAAATATTGCAATATCAGCATAATAAAACAACTTTATTTGAACAACATCTGTGTGCTTTTCATATTATCTTCCCCTTATATAACATCGGATTCATTTCCTTACTTTTAATTATTAGCAGAAAAAAAATAATTACAAAATATTGGAATTATCATTACTAGCAGGACCTGTGGATATACCACAGTATGATAATTTAATTATTAAGATGTTTGATATGTTTACTTAAAAGATATTGCTAAATAGTTCAATATATAAAAAAGTATAACAATCTTGATTTAACTCTCTCTCTCTCTCACTCTTTTTTTCTTTCCTTCTTTTCATTATGTTTGATTGAAACAGATTAGCATTATCATTTCTGCACAATCCCCTCTCTATCTTTCCCCTACTCTTTCTTTATTATATTTTTTCTGTGTAACATGTCCTTTTTCTTCCATTCTTTCTTTATAATAAAACCGGAATGGTCCATTATTTAGCTGAGGTGACGATACTCATAAGAAATAAGAATTTGGCAGATAGCAACATCAGATAATCAGGATTTACATTTTTGCATTTCATCTTGTATGATTTGGGCGGTCTGATTTTTAACCGGAGGGTGTTGCAAAATAATAACAGTTGTACTTTTAAGGAACACAAGTACTGATGTATTGTTGGCATCCCTCCGTCTGCTAAAGACAATGGCGTAGTGTCCAATTCTTCTTTTTTTTTTAACTGCATCTGTACAAGTGGCTGAGCAGGCCAATTTTTGAATGATAATCTCTGGTGTAGTGACTGTAAACAAACAGTGATGCTTGCTGGGGATTGCTGTTGTATCTCTTTCTGGCTCTCTTTGCTGTGGCAGCTAGTTTCCTCTCTTTTTCACTCCTTTTCGTTCCCTGTTTGACAAGGAGGCATCAGGTCAGTTGGTTTTCTGCACCAACCGCCCATGCATTGGTGTTAAATTTCTTAATGCAGTATTGAAATTTTCAATACTGCATTATTGGTTTATAAGTTCCCAAAATTCACACTCAATTGTCCAATTGGACACATGGCCGAGTAGATTAGGCAGTTAGGTTAAAACAGTTCTAAGTGACAGTTATCTCTGGTACCCGAGTTCAATCCTGAGTGAAAGCAGTTAGAAAAATAATTAATTAACACAACTCCTACCCCAGCTATGGTTAGCGGAATGAGAACAGGATACCCCATGGAATAAATAAAGGGTTAGTTCAAAGTTCCGTGATGGCTCCCGAATATGACAGAAAGTTCCCGAGTTCGAAAAGAAGGTTCCCGAGTCTGACAAGAAATACCTGAAGAAGGCCGGAGGGTATATTGGCCGAAAAGTTGTACAAATAACAATGAAGATGGGACAATAGTCCGAATAACGCAGATAATAACTAATCTTCAAGCCTCATCTCAAACATTCTAAGAGAAATGAAATTTTCCCAATAAAATTCAATTCCATTCATTAGTTTACCTACATTGTCGCGTAATACTAGAGGATATATTCATCAAAGAATTGTCAACACAACACCACAACTCAGCAACAAGATTCAAACCTCTCCACATAGCACAGGAAATGAGATAAAGATACAACAATTATTTCTTCATGACACATTCAATCAGAATAATAATAAATAGATTTTTTCTATGTATTAATGATTTTGACAATAAATTAAATATTCATATTAATAAACTTACACAATTCCTGAAGGTGTTGTGACATAAGCAGTGATGTAGATTTGGTTACAGACAGACACCAAATCTTGATCATAATAAGATATCACTATCTAAATATAAGAGGATATATTCGTTGTTGTTGTTGTTGTTGAAAGTAATAAATAATAATGAAATCCCTGACATCATCAAATTGCCTTGCTTTTTGTAAGTCATAAAAGAATCAATAAAGGTGACAAGAGAAATTAAAATGAAGAATTTGTTGGCCAACTAAAAACCAATTACAACAGGGAAGAAAGAGAAGAGAGAGAGAGAGAGAGAGAGAGAGAGAGAGAGTCAAAAGAGAAGGGGAAGAGAGAGATAGAGAGTAGAAAAGAAAGGAGGAGAGACAACAAAGATGAAGATGAGAAAAGAGAGAGAAGAAAATGTGGAGAGAGAGAGAGACAAAAGTAAAGAGGAGGAAGAGAGACATAGAAGAAGAAGAAGAAACAGCAGAGAAGATGAGAAGAGAGGGAAAAGAAAAGGAGAGACAGAGACAGCAGAGAAGAAGATGAGGCAGAGACATCAGAGAGAGAGAGAAAGAGAGAGAGAAAAAAGAAGAGACAAAAAGAGGTGAGACAGAGACAGTAAAAAAGAAGATAAGGAGAGACAGAGACAGTAAAAAAGAAGATAAGGAGAGACAGAGACAACAGGGATGAAGACAAGAAGAGAGAGAGAGAGAGAGAGAGAGAGAGAGAGAGAGAGAGAGAAATGACAAAGAGAAGAAAATGAGGAGAGACAGAGACAGCAAGAAGATCAAAATGTAAAGAGATAGGGAGAGAGACAGCAGAGAATAAGAAGAGGAGGGAGAAAGAGAAGAAAATGAGGAGAGAGAGACAACAGAGCTGAAGATGAGAACAGAGAGAGAGAGAGAGAGAGAGAGTGTGTGACAAACGAAGAAAATGAGAGAGAAAAAAAAGAAAATAAGGTGAGACAGAGACAGCAGAGAAGAAGGAGAGAGACAGAGACAGCAGAGAAGAAGGGGAGAGACAGAGACAGCAGAGAAGAAGGGAGAGACAGAGACAGCAGAGAAGAAGGGGAGACAGAGACAGCAGAGAGAGACAGAGACAGCAGAGAAGAAGGGAGAGACAGAGACAGCAGAGAAGAGAGACAGAGACAGCAGAGAAAAGGGGAAGAGAGAGAGAGAGAGACAAAGAGAGACAAAAAAAGAAGATGAAGAGAGACAGAGACAAAAGAGAAGAGGTGAGACAGAGACAGTAAAAAAGAAGATAAGGAGAGACAGAGACAACAGGGATGAAGACAAGAAGAGAGAGAGAGAGAATGACAAAAGAGAAGAAAATGAGGAGAGACAGAAACAGCAGAGAAGAAAATCAAAATGTAAAGAGATAGGGAGAGAGACAGCAGAGAATAAGAAGAGGAGGGAGAAAGAGAAGAAAATGAGGAGAGAGAGACAACAGAGCTGAAGATGAGAACAGAGAGAGAGAGACAAAAAAGAAAATGAGACAGAGAGACAAAAAAGAAAATGAGACAGAGACAGTAATGAAGTAAATGAGGTGAAACTACAATGGCAATAAATTAAGATTTCTTCTTTGTTTTTTTTTGGGGGGGGGTCACCTGAACTATTTCTAAACTTATAATCAACTGTCTAAAC
>CM042162.1:854624-1007310 GCA_023376005.1 Doryteuthis pealeii
AGAGACACACACACAGAGAGACACAGACAGTGAGAGAAAGAGAGAGATAGTGAGAGAGAGACACAGAGAGAGATACAGAGACAGTGAGAGAAAGAAGGTGAGAGAAAGAGATAGAAAGAGAGAGTCAGAGAGAGAGAGAAACAGTGAGAGACAAAGAAAGAGAGAGACAGAGAGAGAGAGTGAGACAGAGAAACAGTGAGAGACAGAGACAGTGAGAGAAAGAAGTGAGAGAGAGATAGAAAGAGAGAGATAGAAAGAGAGAGACAGTCACAGAGAGAGAAAAACACTGAGAGACAGTGAGAGAAAGAGAGCGAGAGAGAGAGACAGAGAGTGAGAGAAAGAGAGAGACACAGAGAGAGTGAGAGAGAGAGAAAGTAAAAAGATGAAAGATTCCTAACAGATGCCAGAGGGGGGGGGGAGGGATGTGACAAAGAAAATTTATTTGCAAAGCATGATTGTTAATCCATAACAACCATATTTAACAAAATTCTGTTAGGAATCCCTTAAAGGTAAACATCACTGCATATAAAAAACCTACAATAGAAAAGAAATTTAGGTTTTTTTCCCCCAAGTGTTGATGCCTGCTCATAGGCTGCAAGGCAAATGTTAATACTCTTTAGTTTTATTTGAAAAATATATAACCAAAAGCTAAACTGAATTTGTATACATGGAATGAAAATATGAAGAATTTACCAAAAATGTAGATTTTAGCATCTACAATTCTTTCTATGAAAACCAAATCAGAAAAAAACAGAAACTGAAATATTTTTTAGCCATAAAATTCATTAAATTAGTATAAATCTATACATATAGAAAGAGCAGTTGTGTGTATGTATGTCCAGATGAAATCTATACATATATAAAGAGTAGTTGTGTGTATGTATGTCCGGATGAAATCTGTATATATATAAGAGTAGTTGTGTGTATGTATGTCCGGATGAAATCTGTACATATATAAAGAGTAGTTGTGTGTATGTGTATGTCCAGAGGAAACTTAAAAAATAAAACAATTAACGACAAAGAAAATATATATACACATTAAATATCACCAGAGCTTGCTTTTTGAGCAAAGATAATAGACATTTGATATATATTCGTGAAGATAATTAAAAAATAAAATTTGAATAATAACAGTTTTTTTTTCATTTAATATTTTAGATAGTAGAAATTAACATTTCTTTTCAGAGTAGCTGGATCAATGTATGGTCTATTTTTTTTTTTACATAGGGATTTAAATGGGGCATCCCACGAGGATTCAACTCACGATTCAGTAACAATGGATCTGCGTAAGTTTAGCAATGAGTATTTAATTTATAGTCAAAATCATTACTACATAGAATAAACCTTATTTATTAACAAGGTCTCTATGAAAATCTGTGTTAAATTTGCCTCAAAACAGCTCCTGTTATTAGTGCGTGTCTTACTGCAATGTGTCTTATATACCACTAAGAAATAAAGGTTTACATAATATATGGTGTGGTTCGGCTAGAAACCACAAGGTTCCTAGTTCGATACCGGCCCTCACCAACTCAGCCTATGTTTCAAATATTTTTATCTGCATTTTTATTTAGTTTCATTAGCCTTTCTAATTTAGTATAATATTTTATTACATTAAAACTTGAATACTTGCACTCTGTTTCAAATCTTTTTATCTGCATTCTTATTTAGTTTCATTAGCCTTTCTAATTTAGTATAATATTTTATTACATTAAAACTTGAATACTTGCACTCGTTTCAAATCTTTTTATCTGCATTCTTATTTAGTTTCATTAGCCTTTCTAATTTAATACACTATTTTATTACATTAAAACTTGAATACTTGTACCCTATGGAGGATGCATATATTTGCTAGTAAACTTAAATGAGATAAGCTCATCATCATCTTTGAATCTTCTGCTAAAAAAAGATAAAAATAAATATCCTCAGTTAAAATTTGAATTCAAATTCTCTTATTAGAAGCCAAGAGAGAGAGAGAGAGAGAGAGAGAGAGAGAGAGAGAGAGAGAGAGAGAGAGAGACAAGCCAAGAAGAGAGAGAGAGAGAGAGAGAGCAAGAGAGAGATTGCAAGCAAGAGAGAGAAGCCATGAGATAAAAGAAGAAGAAAAAAAAGATAAAAATAAATATCTTCAGTTAAAATTCAAATTCAAATTCTCTTATTAGAAGCCGAGAAGAGAGAGAGAGAGAGAGAGAGAGAGAGAGACAAGCCAAGAAGTCAAAGAGAGAGAGAGAGAGAGCAAGAGAGAGAGAGAGAGAGAGAAGCCAAGAGATAAAAGAAGAAAAAAAAAGATTAAAATAAAAATACTTGTGGTTATTTCTGCGGAAAATTCAAATTCAAATTCTCTTAATAGACTTCTTCCCTGAAGTTGACTAACATCCAAGATGGACACTTCCAAAACCATTCGATCCACAAAAGTTTTTGGAATTTCATTAGCATAATGTTTTCCAAAGAGATTCAAATACATTTCATCTTGAAGACAACATCTTATTCTTGTTAATCTACTGGTCAAAATATTTTAATACAGACTTAGTAGTGGCCATCACTTGATCAAGTGATGGCTAAACTGAAACCCTATCTTAAGATCACAAGATGACCATAATGGTAATTCTAGATAGCCTGAAAGTGTCTGGAGAATATATGCCAGTAGTTATTACAGGAATTATGAGTCAAAGAGAAATTTGGAATGAGTTAGTAGTGCCAGCTGCACATGCATAGCAATATCATTGTCTGAGAGACGATCTATTATCCAACGCCAATGGGGACTCATAAAAATGTTTCTCTTCTCTTTTTACTTTCTGCTGTTCGATATGAACGGAAGATCCAAGAAAAGCAACTATAATTGTTCGGGATGAGAATGTTTGGTCAAGGAATTGGGTGCTTCAATAGAACAGAATAAATTCAATCAATACTGATCAAAAAAAATAATCAATATAAAAGGTTGTATTATCTGTGTTATTCGGACTATTGTCCCCATCTTTATTGTTATTTGTACAACGTTTCAGACGATATGCCCTCCGGCCTTCTTCAGGTATTTCATTTTGGACTCGGGAACCTTATTGTCGTAATCGGGAGCCATCAGGTTCCCGATTTTGACAAGAAGGTTTCCGAGTCTGACAAGAAATACCTGAAGAAGGCCGGAGGGCATATCGGCCGAAACGTTGTACAAATAACAATGAAGATGGGGTCAATAGTCCGAATAACACAGATAATACTAATCATCAAGCCTCATCTCAAACATTCAGAGAAATAGTGTAGATAACAATAAAGATGAGGACAATAGATACTAACAGTCCGAATAACGCAGATAATACTAACCATCAAGCCTCATCTCAAACATTCAGAGAAATAGTGTAGATAACAATAAAGATGAGGACAATAGTCCGAATAACGCAGATAATACTAACCATCAAGCCTCATCTCAAACATTCAGAGAAATAGTGTAGATAACAATAAAGATGAGGACAATAGTCCGAATAACACAGATAATACTAATCATCAAGCCTCATCTCAAACATTCAGAGAAATAGTGTAGATAACAATAAAGATGAGGACAATAGTCCGAATAACACAGATAATACTAATCATCAAGCCTCATCTCAAACATTCAGAGAAATAGTATAAAAGGTTGTATTGATCTTTTGTGAAATGAAACAGTGACGAGGCCAAATCTGTATTGAAAGGAAATATCAACCAAACCAAAATCGGTGAAATGGGTGAACGTATATGTAGAGAAGAGAGAGCACACTAAGTGTGTCGCATTCTATAAAGTCATTGTCTGTCACAGACTGTATACATTTACCAAACTCCTCCGCACCAGCAGGATGCAACACAAGGTCAATTTTTTAAATGGAGTTTAACAGGTTTGGGATGAGAATGTTTGGTCAAGGAATTGGGGGATTCAATAGAACAGAATAAATACAATCAATACTGGTCAAATAAATAATCAAAGGGTGTATTGATCTTTTGTGAAATGAACCAGTGACAAGGCCGAATCTGTATTGAAAGAAAATATCGCAGAGAATCACATGCAGCTGTGGCAGAGCAAACAAAAGACGAAACCAGTAAAGATGAAAACCTAAAAATATGAATTGAAAAAACAGGACAAAACCAAAATCGGTGAAATGAATGAATATATACGGAAGGCAAAGAGGAAGCACACTAAGTGTGTCTTATTCTATAAAGCCATTGCCTGTCATTGGCAATGTATATATTTACCAAACCTCTCCGCATGAGCAGGATGTGACACAAGATCAATTTTTTAAATGGAGTTTAACAGGTTTGTATTCAGAGTTTTCCTTCTCCTAGACTCGTTGCCTAACCAAGGTTAAAGAGCCCAGTCTGCCCAACTATTTACCCATAGTTGGAGGGAGAGTATTAGCACTATGTGAAATGCAAACAGCCTTGTCCATGATTTGAACTCAGGTCGATGAGTCCGTTTCCTACAACTCTAACCATTACACCACACACCTCCATAAAGTTATGTAGGAATACACTGGTCTTATAATGGAGATTGTACGTCTGTTTGTCTGTAACCAAAACTATGTCACCACCAACATCACAATTCCCTTAGTTATTTATGTTATATTCTCAACGGCTATTAAATATTCATTATTTAATCTTAATCAGTATCCCATTTATTAACAATGTCTCTATTAAGGTCTAGCTGAGATAGATTTGCCTCAAAACAGCCCATATTATTAATGTGTTTAAAATCCTGCGATGTGTGTTATCTATCATTAAGAAATAGATGTTTACATAGTATATGGTGTGAATAATTTGCATACCGGTTTTAACAAAACCGTGTTTAATAAATAATTACTTGGTGTCATTGATTTATATATTATTGTTTTATTCTCAAACATTAAAAGCAACTCTATGTATAATTTTATATTGAAATTAATTAGAATAAAGTAAAAATAAGTCATCTTTTCTGTGTTTGTATTTAATTTCATTAGTCTTTCTAATTTAATATAATACTATTAGAATATTCAGACCATATGACCTTTAGGCACTCCTTTTTCAATCTTGTTTCATCAGGACATTTTTTTTATTTACACCAACAAAATCTGGTTCCTGATTTGTTTTCGGGGTTTACTCCCGTAGCTTTTCCTTGAGAGGCAGTAGAGGTTTTGTGTCGGACTTCTTGAGTTAATGAGTTGCCGGCCAGGGGTAAGGCTTTTTAGCCTTACCCTTGGTCGGCAACCCCTTTTTTTTTTTTTTAAATGTTTTTCAATGAAGTAACAAGTGTTAAAAAAAATGTTATTCAACATTTCTGGTTAGAGAGGCATGATCTCCAAAAAAATTCATGCACAGGAAGAAGAACTCAATTAAGTGTTAGGAATTCAAACACATATTTTTCATTGGTGTAAATTAAGTTAATATTTAACTGGGTTTATGTGTGTGTGTGTGTGTGTGTGTGTCATGTAATTAACTTGTATCTCTGAATGTTTGAGATGAGGCTTGATGATTAGTATTATCTGCGTTATTCGGACTATTGTCCCCATCTTTATTGTTATCTACACTATTTCTCTGAATGTTTGAGATGAGGCTTGAAGATTACTATTATCTGCGTTATTCGGACTATTGTCCCCATCTTCATTGTTATTTTTACAACGTTTCGGCCGATATGCCCTCCAGCCTTCTTCAGGTATTTCTCTGGATCCAGAGTTCAATCCTGAGTAGAGGCAGTTAGAAAAATAGTTAACACAACTCCTACCCCAGCTATGGTTAGTGGAATGAGAACAGTATACCTCCGTGGAATAAATAAAGGGTTAGGTTCAAAGTTCCGTGATGGCTCCCGATTACGACAAGAAAGTTCCCGAGTTCGAAAAGAAGGTTCCCGAGTCCGAGAAGGTTTCCAAGTCCGACAAGAAATACCTGAACAAGGACAGAGGGCATATCGGCCGAAACGCTGTACAAATTACAATGAAGATGGGGACAATAGTCCAAATAACGCAGATAATAGTAATTAACTTGGTTTATTTGTTTATGTGTGTATGCATAATGTACAAACTTTACTGGCTGCTATATTATTCCACTAATCTGATCCGATTCTTGTGATGAAAATATGTTTAGAAAACAAAAGGAAAATTCTAAATTCAAACCTGTTAAACTCTTTGTATTTTTTAAATGAGGCTTGATGTGAATAATTTTCATTTTTCAGACTTTTGTCCTCATCTTCATTGTGGTATGCATAAACACAATATTTCAGCCTCTGTATCCTTCGGCCTTCATCAGTTTAGGTCATTAATATGCTCGGATACACAGGGAATACCTGAGGAAGGTCGGAGGATACAGTGGCCAAAATGTTGTGTTTATACATACCACAATAAAGATGAGGACAACAGTCTGAAAAATCAAAATTATTTTAGGATGTTTGTTTATTTTTAGAAGCATTGTTGAATAAAGTATATATTAATATTCATATTTTTGCTTGAAGGCAATTACAATGCGCATATCGCATAAAATTCGATAATTATAGAAGATAATAATGACAAGTGAATTTCAGTAAAGAATTATTCGGTGTGTAGAATATCGTACAGACTATTTCAACTTTATTAAGTCTCATCAGCGATGTATACTAACGATTTCCCTCTGACAGAAATCGAAACCGGGACTTCAGCAGGATAGTCAGAAACTATTTCTGTCGGAGGGAAATCGTTAGTATACATCGCTGATGAGACTTAATAAAGTTGAAACAGTCTGTACGATGTTCTACACACTGAATAATTCTTTGCAAAATTCACTTGTCATTATTATCTTCTATAATTATCGAATTTTATGCGATATGCGCATTGTAATAAAAATATAAATATTAATATATACAAAATTATTTTGTTAAACTGCTTAAAAAAATGACCGTGTGTCACTTTTGCTCATGGCTGAGAGGTATAAATACGGACAAAATCTTTAGTTTTTCAGCTTTTTAGAAATAATGAAATCTCAATGGCAATTGGTAGTATTTTTAATTTAGACAAATGAAAAAATCTGTCGAAACACAAATAGCAATTCAGCAAAAACAATTTCATAGGAAAATGTGGAAAAGTCTTGGAGGCAAAACAAGAACAAAAAAAACAAGGAAATTTGAAGAGGTTTCTTGAGTGACTTGACATCAGACGTTGAGGATAAAAATAAAATGTCCTTCTTGGACACCTCCACCCCCACCCAAGTTGTGAAACTGTCCAGTATGGATTCAAGAGGAAACTGAATTGTTGATGTTTTTGTTTTTCTGTGAACAAACAACCTGCAGCTTTTATGAAAAAAAAAAGGGGGGCACTTCCAATCAGTAGGGTGATTCAACAATATTTGTTAGCCAAGGATGGTGAGTTCAATCCTTGGTAAGTTTGGTTTGTTTGGTTTTGTTTTATGGCATATCAACCTCAGTAGGTCATTCAATGCCAACAAAGTTTGGAAATAAATTTTTAATGGATACTTTTTTTTTTATAAATACATTTTTCTATTCAACCCATAGATGGGACCCTAACAGATACTACCACTCCCGGTCAGAGTGGACCAAGGAGCAGTGGTGATGAAGGAGTACTCCACTTTCCCCAAACCTCCAGAACTGGAACCTCACCATAAGTTATAGTTTAACATCATACCCAGGACAGTAAGACCCTCAGCCACTACCTTCTAGCACATATATGATAAAAAGGGTTGGGGCTTGCCATAAGGGCAATAGGGATGGGGCAATCATATAGGGGCTAGGGCTTGACGTGACTAACTGATTATTCAGAGAGGGCCATTCCAAACTGCCCATTCTAGCCTAAGTAAGGGTACAAGTAGAGTGTTGCATGTCATGGACTGTGAAGAATAATTAAAGTTCCAATTACCATCGAACTGGGAAGACAGGCAACAAACGGTTGTAACTGAAATACAAACCCAAATGTCACAAAGTCTACTGCAGAATGACAGGATATATATAAGACTCCACAATGTCATTCAAATCAAGCAGTCAAGCAGCCAATCAGAACTCAAGGAATGGAATCACCCAAATTCATGAATAGGTCTTTCTTGATTTCTATATATACCAACTGTCTTGGACACTGCTTAAGTTGTACTTAGTTAGCTGCTGTTATTCAAACCAACAGTAGACTTACTGACTTACTGACTTCAATAGACTGCTCATCCACCAAGGTCCCATCCTTAATCATCAAGGGTCGCCACCCACAGAAAACCCCATCGGGAAGAAGAAAGAAAAACTCTGGGATGCATGGATATGACTTTACTGCATCCTTTTAAATTTTTGTGCATCAGGGATGCAGGACACATACCTATCAGCATCTCTGAATCCGTTTCTTGATAATTCTAATCGATAACCGATAAATTGAGGTTAGGGTTAGGGTTTAGGGTTAGTTTAATGGGAAAATAAATGAATAATTTATCAGTCAAGAGTAGTTCCCCTTTGTTTATGTTGGACTTGTAGGAAATAACCAAAAAGTTTTATATTAAAAGAATTTCAAAATACAAACATTAAATCATCAAATAAGAGGAGAATCAAATTCTAGACGCAGCTGCATTTCCCAAAGTGCTAATACACTTGGGAAATGTTTACATCCAACTATTCTCGCCTTCAGCTATGAATAAATAGTAGGGCTGAGTGGGCTGAGTTAACCTTGACATGGCAACGGGTCGACAAGGAAAACTCTGTTCAATTCAAACCTGTTAAATTATGACAAAAACATTTCACACCAGAGAAATAAGTCAAATAGTTTTATTCCTTATGTGTGTGTGTGTGTGTTGTGTGTGTGTGTGTGTATATATATTATATATATATATATATATATATGTGTGTGTGTGTGTGTGTGTGTGTGTGTATATATATATATGTGTGTGTGTGTGTGTATATGTGTGTGTATATATGTGTGTGTGTGTGTGTGTATATATATATGTGTGTGTGTGTGTGTATATGTGTGTGTGTGTGTATATATGTGTGTGTGTGTGTGTGTGTGTATATATATATATGTGTGTGTGTTGTGTGTATATATATATGTGTGTGTGTGTGCATGTGTTATATATATATGTGTGTGTGTGTGTGTGTATATATATATATGTGTGTGTGTGTTTGTGTATATATATATGTGTGTGTGTGTGTTTGTGTATATATATATATATATATATATGTGTGTGTGTATGTAATATTATATGTGTGTGTGTGTGTGTCTATGTGTGTGTGTATATATATATATATATATATATATAAATGATAATCCCGCATGATCCGTTCTGTTACTATGAGTTTTATTTGTCACCACAATTGTCTGAAGATTGTGACAAGTAGCGTCATAGTTAACATGCTAGACTGCGACATCATGGTAAGTAAATATGAATGCCAATCATGCTGTTACACTTTCAAACTAATACCCTTGGGAAAGGTATGAACCCTCTTATCCACCAGCTATGGGTTAAATAGGTTTTTACCCAACCCGTTCATCATGAGTATGATGTGTCACAAGTATAGGGCATCCATTTAGGATCAAACTCACTATTTAGTTGTAATGGGTCCGTGAGACTAGCTTGCTAACCATTACACCACAATAGGACACCTATCTATGTGTTAAATAGTACCATTATTGTTCTTCTACAAGGTTGGCATTGGAATTAATTAACCCATGAAGATTGATATGCCATTAAATAAAAAAATCAAGATGCTGAATAATTATATTTTGCTTTATTGATAGACAAAAGTGAAGAACCTTCTTCTTAGTCCCATCAAGCTCTAGTGCCTATATGATTGTCCTGACCCTATTGCCCTTATGGCAAACACCCAACCATTTTTAACATATGTGCTAGAAGGCTTTGGTTAAGGATCCTAGTGTCCTGTGTATGACAGTTTAACTTAAACTATCTATCAGTGACGTTCCAGTTCTGGAGAGTGTGGAGTACACCTTCATTGCCATTACTCCCAGGTCCACTCTGACTCGGAGTTGTAGTACCTGTTAGGCCAGGGTACCATCTATAGGTTATATAGATTTTTTTTTTAAGTTTTGAAAAAAATGTGTTTAAAAAAATTTGAATACCCAACAAGAATGAATAAAACAAAACGTCTTTGGCATAAAATAACCCAACAAGGGTTGACATGCCGTAAAATCCAAAAAGATTGAATACCCATCAAAAATGAATAAAACAAAACGTCTTTGGCATAAAATAATCCAACAAGGGTTGACATATCATAAAATCCAACAAACCAACCATGACTCTTCCTCATCACTGATCCTTATTGGCCATCGTTCCTATAAGGTCCTCTGCACTGCATCCAGTGTCTGTACAGAGCTGATCAATGTGGTTTTTGTTGGCTGACCTACACTGGTGTTTCCATGTGTAAGTGTCCACAGGAAAAATGTCACTTATGAGTTCATCCTTACTTCTCCAGCAAAGTCCAGCTTGTCTTGTTCATCTTACTCGGATGGTTTGTGTGATAGGAGGTAAGTGGCCATACAGACGCTCTTTTGTTGGCTGCTGTTTCCAGTATTTGTTTAAGTGGTGCAGCCATACAGTAGCACAGGAGGAGCAACTTTGACAGCATTTTAGTTTGCGTTGCTCTTTTTTTCTTTTTTTTTTTTTTTGTAGCGTAATTATTATGGTCTACTGGGAATTCAGGATTAAAAATAAAACGGTATTCGGATTTCTGGAGAAAGAGAGGAAAAAGAAATAAGAACAAAGAGAGGTTAAAGTTTGGAACTCAACTGACCGACGAATGACCCCGAAATTAGATTTAAAAATAAAAACGGAAGTTCCCGGTTTTGACCGGAAGCCGAAGTTGAGTGACCCTCCCAACCCATGACAAGAAACAAAAGAAGAGGAAAATTGGTCTTTTTCGGCTGGGCTTTGGTGGAAGCGAGACGTGGCCTCCCGGTTCTCCGTATGGGTTGCGCATAGTAGTACCAAACATGATTTACGATAGAATAATTTGACCGTACCCTCTCTCTCTCTCTCTCTCTGAAAAGAACCCATGAGCCTAGAAATAAATAAACAGCCCCTTGTGACTATACAACTTGAGTATGTAGTTTCTGAACTAAACGACTACAACAACTCGAATTTGGCCCTATGCAACATTGTTTAAAAAACTAAAAAAGAGTTCACCTTCACGGGCAGGAAGATATGGTCAAATAATGGGTGGGGTTTTCTAACTCTAGTTTCAACACTCATCAAAACTGTCTCTTTGCTGCGTTTAATAGAAGACACAAAAGAAGAATCAGTGTGTGCGTCTCTTGAAAAGAAGAAAATAAATGGCTTCTTTTACTAATTGTATTGTCTATTCAATCTTCTTGAATCATTGTAATATTGATCACAACAATTATTGTCTTTTCCTAACAGTGAAAGATGACAAATGAAAAATATACCTCTTCTCAACACAATATATATATATATATATATATATATATATATATTTATGTAATTGTGGAAAAAATTATGGGTCTACCATGGTTTCACTACTTTATGATCTCATCAGGATACCGGGTATCAAAAACATTGTAGACCTATAATTCTTTCCACAATTATTATAGTTTTATATATATATATATATATATATATATATATATATATATATATATATTTCAATTCTCCAATACTAAATAACTACAAATAAAGTGCTCGATTACAAGTTTAAGAGGTGTATTTATTTGTTATAGAATACAAAATATTTAAGTTGCAATTGTTAACATTGGTTTCAAAGCAGCTTATTGCCCACTTATCATGAAGACAATGTGCGTTGTCTTCATGATAAGTGGAAAACATGATTATATACATCATAAAGTCAAAAACAGGCGCTTGTTAGCACAATTTATACTATTGTTTTTTTTTTTTTATCATTACCTTAAACTGTTGGATTTATTTCCATTTTATATACTCACACACATTTATATTTGAATACCCAATAAGAATGAATAGAACTAAAACGTCTTTGGCATAAAATAACCCAAAATTTGACATGCCATAAAATCCAACCAACCAAAGAAAATAAACCTGTTATCTACAGGTGATGTTCTTTCTGTAAAAAAATTGGATGTTTTTCTAAGATTTAGAGTAAATAGGTATTTTTTTTTTTTTTTTTTAAATTTCTTGAATTTTTCCGTGTAAAGTATACTTAACTTTTCCTTCTTGTAAATTTCTTCTTGGATAAACATATTTATCCTTGAGATTTAAAAATAGAAATTCTTTCTGGTTTTTTTTGGGGGGGCCAGAAATTTTTAAAAAAACAACAACGAAAAAAAAACAACAAAAAAAAAACAAAAGGAAATCCAGTTTTAGACTGCTGGTTGAGTTGCAGACAGAACGTGCCATTCGCAAATTAATTCTCAAAGAGAATTTAATTCTTTCTTCTTTATTTTTTTTTTTTAACTTTATTATAGTAACCCCCCCCCTTACCACCATCTTGGTGAAATCATAAAGTAAAGTTGGTGGAGTGGCCTATCAGCCAGACAGCGAGGGAGTCTATCCCCTTTTCAGTAGTGCTAGACCAGAGAAATTGTTTTTGCTGAGGTGAAGCGCCACTCCTACCGTCAGCTCCCAACTTTACCACACAGATCAGATTACTCGATTTGCATACTCATACGCTGAGTTGGCGTGACTGGTATCAAACCAGGAACCTTGCAGTTCCTCAGTGTAAGAGGTGTATTTGTTTGTTATGGAGTACAATACATTTAAGTTGTGATTGTTACCATTGGTTTCAAAGTAGCTTATTGCCCACTTATCATAAAGATAATGTGCGTTGTCTTCATGATAAGCGGGCAATACGCTGCTTTGAAACCAATGGTAACAATCCGACTGAGCTAACCCAAAATGGCCACAATTAAATGATCTTCTGAAGGGGCCAAAACTTTTCCTTTTTTTATATCAATTGATTGTGGCTTGAAAGAATGTTACTAAGAAATAAGTCATAGGTACCCAGTCGTGTTTGTAGCGTAATTATTGTGGACTACTGGGATTGAAAGAGAAAGAAAAGAAAAGAAAAAGAAAAAGAAATAAGAACTATTGAAGTAAGTCAGTCAGACAGTCAACAATTGATTTGAGCAATGTGACTGGTCAAGCACAACTGCACCAGTGTCAAGACAACTGGTATTTATGGGAATTCAGAACAGTCCACCCATGAATTTGGGTGAGTCCATTCCCTGAGTCCTGATTGGCTGCTTGGTTTGTAGGGTCCTCTGAGGCTCCATAAATCCTGCCACTTTGCAGTAGTCTTTACAGCAAACCAGAATCGTATTGGGTTACGACTGCTTGCTGTCTTGTCTTGCCAATTCGACGGTAATTGGACTTAGTATGATTATTCTACACTAGTATACTAGTACAATATTGTATGATCCAGTATACAACACTCCCTCAGCATTTGAAGGATTAAATACTAAAGAACATCTGACAGCCGTCTGAAGAGGGTCAAACACATTCTGTTTGGGTGGGGAGAGAGAGTGAGAGATAAACCTCACCCACACAGACAAATTACAACTAAGTGTAAGCAATTTCAGAAAGACAAATAACAATATGAGAATAATTAGTCGACGGTAATTGGACTTAGTATTCTATAAGAACAAACAAATGTTAAAATTTGGAAGAGTAAATACTAAGCGGGGTGCCAGTAATTTGACCAAAGAATGACCCCAGAAATAGATTTAAAAATAAAAACGGAAGTTCCAGGTTTTGACCGGAAACGGATGTGACACCGAAACGAGAAACGAGAGTGGAGAAAATCTGTCTCTTTTTTTCAGCTGATTTTCATGGAAGGCAGACTGGGCCTTGCTGATTCCCCCAATGGGTTTCATACAGTAGTAGCGAACATGATTTACGACCGGGTAATTTGACCGTGTCCTCTCTCTCTCTTTCTGTCTTCCCTTCTCTCTGAAAAAGAACCCATGAGCCTAGAAATAAATACACAACCCCTTGTAACTATACAACTTGCTTGTATTGTTTCTGAACTAACGACTACTAATACAACTTGAGTTTGGTCTATGCGACAAATACTGTTCTGGTACCGTGACCATCGTTCTGTTACATGTTGTAATGTATTTAATCAGGTCAAGTTAAAAAATAAAACTTTTTTTTTTAACTCTCTACTAACCCAACCCACTCCCCTCATAGAATTTAGTTAATTTGATTCCAAACAACTACATTACTTAGAAAAAAAAAAGAAATATACAGGATAAATATCTCCTTTCAATTAAATTAAACTTAACGGACCTAAATTCCATTATCGTATGTCACAACGTGGAAAAAAATAAAAAATACCATAAATCAGGGAATTAACCAAATTTAATGAAATTTTCAGCGTTGATATATTAATGAATAAAAGATATAATGCACCAGTTATTTTATTTAAAAACTTTTACATTTTTTCAGGTCAGTTAACTTGGAACCACGTATGTTTGAAGCATAACACAGATTTTCAAAGATATTTGGTTTAAAGTTAATTTACCTGAAAAAATGTAAAAGTTTTTAAATAATTTTTACATTTTTTCAGGTAAATTAACTTTAAACCAAATATCTTTGAAAATCTGTGTTATGCTTCAAACATATGTGGTTCCAAGTTAACTGATCTGAAAAAATGTAAAAGTTTTTAAATAAAATAACTGGTGCATTATATATTTTATTCATTAATATATCAACACTGAAAATTTCCTTAAATTCGGTTAATTCCCTGATTTTTGGTATTTTTTCTTTTGGCGGGGGTGACATACGATGGTGGAATTAAGGTCCGTTAAGTTCGATTTAACCCTCCTTTCTCTCAGAATTTTTTGTTTTGATAATTTGATTATTCAGACTATTGTCAGTATCAGCCATTTTTATATACACAACATATCAGCCAGTTTATTCTCCGGCCTTCATCAGGTGTTTCTTGCCAAACTCAGGAGCCTTCACGGAACTTGTAACATGTGTCCATTCGGACACATGGTGCAATGGATATAAGGGTTGAATTAATACAGTTCTTAGTGACAATCATCTCTAGGCTGCAGGTTCAATCCTGACCAATGGCAATAATAACAGACAACTTGAAATAGCTTAACACTTGTACCCAGTCATAGTTAACAGAATGAGAACAGTCTATCCCCATGGATTGAATAAATGGTTCAGTTTGAAATTGCGTGTAGACTCCCTATTATGAAATGAAGGTTCCCCAAGTTTGAAGTGAAGGTTTCCCAAGTTTGAAGTGAAGGTTCCCAAAGTTTGAAGTGAAGGTTCCCCAAAGTTGAAGTGAATTCCCTAAAGTTTGAAGTGAAGGTTCCCCAAAGTTTGAAGAGAAGGTTCCCCAAAGTTTGAAGAGAAGGTTCCCAGAGTTCAAAGAGAAGGTTTCAGAGTTCAAAGAGAAGGTTTCCAGAGTTCAAAGAGAAGTTTCCAAAGAGAGAGGTTTCCAGAGTTCAAAGAGAAGGTTTCCAGAGTTCAAAGAGAAGGTTTCCAGAGTTCAAAGAGAAGGTTTCAGGGTTCGACAAGAAACACCCAAAGAAGGCCAGAGGATACATCAGCCGAAATGTTGTGTATATAACAATGAAGATGAGGATGATAGTCCGAACAATATAAATAATACAAAATATCTCCCTTATTTCTTTACAATATCATAAATCAAGACACCCACCCCACCCCACCCCACAAAAAAAGAAAAGAAAAGAAAAACCTTATAAGCACTAGAAAGGATCTATGAAGAAGGAATTATGGTTTGTATCATAGCAACCAGAGGAAAACTTGTGACTTCTTAGCCTGTACCAGTAAATCCACTCAACTGATGATAATGCATCCATTAGCGCCGGTGTGTGGTGAAAATATCGGTGACTGAAGATGGACAAGAATGTCTGCCACAGAGAAATGGTTAGTAGGTTAATTTTGCATGTGAGTGTTCGAGTGTTCAAGCACCAATGACTAAACATAGATTTTGTGGCAATGGTTCAGAAAAGTATTACAAGCATTAAAAAAAAAGAAACCTTTTGATATTGGTAACATTGGTAGAATTAGGTGGCAGTGGAACAAGTTAGTCAGAAAAACAAAGTACTAATTCTATGTCGGAACAACTTGTCAGAGAACTATTGTTCCCAGATGATGGTTGGTTGGTTGGATTCTACTGCATGTCAAACCTTGTTGGGTTATTTTATGCCAAAGACATTTTTTTTTATTCATTCTTGATGGATACACAATTTTTTTTGGGACCATATGACCTTTAGGTACTCCCTTTTCGATCTCGTTTCATCAGGACATTATTTTTAATTTACACCGTAAAAATCTGGTTGTTTGTTAGGGATTAGGGTTAGGGCTTAGTTTTATAATTTAAAAAAAAAAAAACTCTAAAAATCATCTATTAACAAATAACCGGATTTTGACGGTGTAAATGAAAAAAATTTCCTGATGATACGAGATTTAAAAAGGGTGCATTTTGTGTTGTTTTCATATCCTTTTATCTATTCTCATATATATGATAGATAGATAGTTCTATGTACACACAGAGAGAAACTAGCCATTCTTATCTGAAGTACAGGTGTTCCAATTGCCCAGCAGATACCTGAAACCACAGATAGTATTTATGGGGTTCACTCCTGTTTTCATATGGTCCTTTTTTTTTTTTTAAACCAATTTTTCAGCCAACACCTAGCACATATATGATAAAAAGGGTTGGGGCTTGCTATCAGGGCAATAGGGTTGGGATAATTATATAGGTGGTAGGACTTAACCTGACCAGCTAATTGATCAGAGGGGCCTCTCTGACCTCACCTCCCGTCTAGCCTAAGTAAGGGCCAAAATGGAGTGTTACATGTCATGGACTGCTCCAGCCACCAGGGTCCCATCCTTAAGCATCATGGACCGCCACGCATGGCCAACAACAGGTGGCTCCAGTGAAGGGGGGATTCTTTTTTACCCCTCTGCAGAGGTGCAGTCGGTGTATTCTAAAGGCCCAATCGACAGGTCTAATAGCTGTAGAATCCAAATGGAGGATAATAGGCAGCATAATAGCAATAGCACCATAGAAAAAAATAATTCTGCAACATAAACAACTTCTCAAATGTTCCCCTACAGCCATTTTGGGAAGCTCTTTCCTATCTTGTTTCAGTCTTATCCATCATCAGTACACCTGAACTAATCAAAGAACACCTTTATAAATCTTTCTTTGTAAAGACAAACAAACAAACATATATATATATATATATATATATATATATATATATAAGTTAAAAGAAAGGAAATGAATCCGACAGTATGAGTATAGATAAAAGGATATGAAAACAACATAATATGCTGTTAAAGTGAAAACATTTTATAACATATTCATAGTTGATATTGAACAATATTTCGATTTTATAAAAATCATCTTCAGAGCTTGTTTATACTTCGTGTTGTCAAGAACGGAGATAAAAGTCATATGAGTTCAAAACAAAAACTTATTTTTTCTTTGTTGCAACATCAAGGTTTTTGTTTTGAACTCATATGACTTTTATCTCCGCTCTTGACAACATGGAGTATAAACAAGCTCTGAAGATGAATTTTATAAAATCGAAATATTGTTCAATATTAGCTATGAATATGTTATAAAATGTTTTCACTTTAACAGCATATTGTGTTGTTTTCATATCCTTTTATCTATACTCATACCGTCAGATTCATTTCCTTTCTTTTAACTTATATATATATATATATATATATATATATATACACACAAAAAGGATGTTGAAACAAAAAGTCGGCCATATTTGATTCAACGTAATCTTCATAGCTAATATTGAACAATATTCCGATTTTATAAAAATCATCTTCAGAGCTTATTTATACTCTGTACTATTAAGGGCGGAGACGATTTTATAAAATCGAAATATTGTTCAATATTAGCTATGAATATGTTATAAAATGTTTTCACTTTAACAGCATTTTGTGGTGTTTTCATATCCTTTTATCTATTCTCATATATATGATAGATAGATAGATAGATAGATAGATAGATAGATAGTTCTATGTACACACAGAGTGAAACTAGCCATTCTTATCTGAAGTACAGGTGTTCCAATTGCCCAGCAGATACCTGAAACCACAGATAGTATTTATGGGGTTCACTCCTGTTTTTATCTTATACATACATACAGTATTGGTCACTGTACAAGTGAGTGAGTGAGTTAGTACATTGTTGAATTGAACAGCAACAGCAACTAAGCATTGGTGAATATGTACCTGAAGCAGTTGGTATTTATAGCACTCAGGAATATACCATTCTTGTATCTAGGTGATACCATTCCTTGCGTCTTATAGTCACCATTATAAGTACCCTTTCATTTTTTTGGGGGGGGAGGGGCTAATCTAATAACTTGACCCTCCCTGGTCTACTCTGACCCGGAGTGGTAGTACCTGTTAGGGTCCCATCTATGAGTTAAATAGAGAATTGTTTTTATAAACAAAATTGATTATCCATTAAGAATGAATTTATTTCAAAACTTTGTTGGCATTAAATGACCCACTGAGGTTGATATGCCGTAAAACAAAAACTTGACCAATTCTCATTCAAATGATCTCAAATTTGGACCATATGACCTTTAGGCCCCCTTTTTGCGATCTCGTTTCATAAGGACATTCTTTTCATTTACACCGTCAAAATCCGGTTGTTTGTTAACAGATGATTTTTAGAGGTATTTTTTTTTAATTATAAAACTAACCCCTAACCCCTAACAAATAACCGGATTTTGACGGTGTAAATGAAAAAAATGTCCTGATGAAATGAGATCACAAAAGGGGTGCCTAAAGGTCATATGGTCCCAAATTTTAACAGCATGTGTAGAGTAAGTAAAGTCGTTGAGGCGGCCTAAAGTCGGTATCAGCCAGTCAGCGAGGTAGTCTATCCCCTTTTCACTTGCACTAGACCAAGGAGACTGTTTTGGCATCTGAGGTGGGGCTAACATCAGCTCCTCACTTTACCGCACAGATCCCTGTGCTACTCATACGATGAACGGTATCGAACTAGGAACCTTGTGGTTTCTAGCCGAACGCTCTACCGACTGAGCTAAACAGCATGTGCAGAAACAACTATAAATTTTATGTCTTATATTATTTTCTTTTCAAATCTAGAAATACTATCCAGTTGAAAATGAAAAGCTGTTTAAATATTAAACATAGAATTTGGAATTTGCTGTTAAAATTTGAAATCATTTGAATGAGAATTGATCAAGTTATTAGGTTACAAAATTAAATCAATTCTTTCTTTCTTTTCTTTTTTCTGAAATAACCTGTACATCTTAAATGATATCAATTTTTTTTCTTTTTTTTTTTTTTTTTTTTTAAACACCTTGTCTATCTCAATCAATTGGTTGTCATTGGCTATATCAACAGGCAGGTGTGAGAAAGTAAGATCAAGGGCTGTCAAAATAATATATATATATATATATATATTTTTCAAAATTTAATATATTGGCTTTCTGTGTCTCCTAGGTTACTAAGTGTATAGTGGTCACAGAAGGTGGCGGGTGGAGATAGAGAGGAGAATAGAGAGAGGAGAATAAAGAGAGAGAGAGGAGAATAAAGAGAGAGAGAGGAGAATAGAGAGAGAGAGAGAGAGAGAGAGGAGAGAGAGGAGGATAAAGAGACAGGAGAATAAAGAGAGAGAGAGAGACAGACAGGAGAATAAGAGAGAGAGAGACAGACAGGAGAATAAGAGAGAGAGAGAGACAGACAGGAGAATAGAGACAGGAGAATAAAGAGAGAGACAGACAGACAGGAGAATAAAGAGAGAGACAGACAGACAGACAGGAGAATAGACAGAGAGAGAGAGAGACAGGAGAATAGAGAGAGAGAGAGAGAGAGACAGAGAGAGAGAGAGACAGGAGAATAGAGAGAGAGAGAGAGAGAGACAGGAGAATAAAGAGAGAGAGAGAGAGACAAGAGAATAAGAGAGAGAGAGAGAGACAAGAGAATAAAGAGAGAGACAAGAGAATAAAGAGAGAGAGAGAGAGAGAGAGAGAATAGAGAGAGAAAGAGAGAGACAGAGAGAGAGAGAGAGAGAGAGAGAGAGAACAGGAGAAGAGAGAGAAAGAGAGAGACAGAGAGAGAAAGAGAGACAGAGAGAAAGAGAGAGACAGAGAGAGAGAGAGACAGGAGAATAAAGAGAGAGAGAGAGAAAAAGAGAGAGAGAGAGAGAGAGAGAAAAGAGAGAGAGAGAAAAGAAAGAGAGAGAGAGAGAGAGAAAAGAAAGAGAGAGAGAGAGAGAAAAATATAAGACTTCTTGTTTAATTAAATGCAAAGCAATTTTAGTTTTGATGAAAGATTAATTGAATAAAATAAAAACAAAAGAAAAATTGAATTGTGTACAAAATGAAGACTGTTTACAGTACTGTTAAATTTCTTAATTATGGAAGAGACGAAGTGCAAAAAATCGTTTTTCTTCTGTTTATTTAAAACAGCACAGATTTTTTTTTTTTAATTATATATTCATTTTGTCTTTTTCTCCAATCAATAACACAGATTTTAAACACTTTATAGCCAGCCGTTAATCCATAGATTGATGGGTGAATAAAAAATGTAGACGTTACTAATCTCCAAAATAAAATGATATTTTTGTTTTGAATAATTCTATTTTTGAGTCTGGATCATAAGTAGGAGATTGAAATGTATTTTTAATGACATCATCTGTATTAATTCATAATGAATTATTTGTTAAAACCTTTACAAGACTTATTGGATCAAAATTTGAGGAGTGAAAAATAAAATAAGGTCCTACACCTTTTCGTGGGGGGGGGGGGGGTTGATACGTTCATCATCCTATCACTTAACACAAAATAATTAGATGGCAAAACCTGCTAGTTATTTTATAGATTTTTTTAAAATAAATAAATAAAAACATGGTCAAAAGTTTTAAGGACTAGTCAAAAATCAGTGAAAGAAAAATTTGGTAGACTGTGAATTCAAGGACGTAACATTTTTACAATAGTTACCGTAGGTATACCCAATTCGTCGAAAAATCCAGTGTTTTTTTTTTGGGGGGGGTCTTCTTTTTTTTTTTTTTTTTCAATACAATTTTGACCTCTCCTCCACCCACCCGTTTGAAATAAAATTACCAAAAATCAGGGAATTATCCAATTTTAATTAAATTTTCAGTGTTGATTTATCAATGAATGAATTTTATGATGTATTAGTTATTTTATTTCAAAACTTTCTGATTTTTTTCAGGTCACTTAACTTTGAACACACACACACACCTTGTTTTGGAGCACAAAATATCGGTGTGGTATATATGTGATTGATACTATTTTCTGCATAAATAAAAAGACCGAAGGTGTGGCTGAGTTGAGAAATTAAAAAATATATAATTTGGACTTTATTTCATATTCCACTAACATCTGTCCGGTAGACTCTACCGGACAGACGTTAGTGGAATATGAAATAAAGTCCAAAGTATGTATTTTTTAATTTCTCAACTCAACTGGGATTAATACTTTTAATAAAAAATAAAACTAATGAAAACATAACTGAATACGTTAATTAATTTATAAGTTGTTTTTTTTTTTTGTGTTTTTTTTTTTTAAATAAAGGGCAGATTTCATTGATGTTGTATAGATTTAAAGTTGTTGCATAGTGATTCAGTTCTTACACGGTTTTTTTGGGTGGGTGGGGGTGGGGGGTTCTTTTCTTTTTTTTGGGGGGGGGGTTTAAGGGAATTGGGATTATAAACTTATCAAGTCCTATACTGAAATAAATTAATCAAAAATATATACATTGGTCTATGATCTTCATTTTATATTCCACTAACATCTATCCGGTAGACTAGGTAAAAATTTACGTCCCTCAATTCACAGTCTACCAATAAAGTCCTCCACCTTTTCGGGGGGTGATAGGTTCATCCAAACACAAATAAAAAGTAACTAGGTTTTCAAGACACTATTTGATTTTTTTTTTATTTTAATGAATAAACAAAACATGGTCAAAAGTTTTAAAAGGACTTGTTTAAAATCAGTGTAAGAAAAAAAAAATCCCCACTGAAATTTAAGCGAAACAATTACCCGGTTAGGCACTGCCAATTCGTTGGCTCATTTTCATTTTAAAAAACAAATTAAAATTAATTAAATCGATTATTTAAGGACAATTTTTTGTCTAATTCAAAAAGTAGTAACATAATGAGCATCAGTATAAAAAAAAAGCCAAAAAAATATTACACATGTAATTTATTTCTAATACATTTTAAACTATTTTTCGGCCAATTTTGCTCAAATATATCGTAAACATGGTCGTAAACACTGCCAAAGATGAGGTAAAATCCGTATTTTTACAAAATAAATTTAACCCCCACCCCCACCACCCCCGATTGAAAAAAAAATTACCAAAATTCAGTACCCCCATCTTTCTTTACGAAGAGAAGTCATGACAAATTTCAAATAGTTGGCTGATCGTTCGTTGACGAATAGTGACACAAAAATAAATGAAATAACCAGTTCTTTATCATTTAAAAAATGTCAAGATGTCTTCAATGTTTCCAAAATGTTAATAAAACTCAACATAAAAATTATTAATAATAAACCAGAAAGAAAATAAATCCAGTCAAAAATAATATAAAATAAAAACAAACGTCTTTATAATATAATTTCGTTGGAGGTGCGTGTTATAATGGTTAGCGTCGTAGGAAATGGACTCGTCGACCAGAGTTCAAATCCTGGACGAAGCTACAGTTCACATAGCGCTAATACCCTTAAGAAAAGTATGAATCCAACTATTTTCCTTCCAGCTATGGGTAAATAGTAGGGCAGACTGAGCTCTTTAACCTAGGTTAGGCAACCAGTCTAGAGAAGGAAAACTAAATTAAATACCTGTTAAATCCGCATGGGGTGGTCACTACTAAAATAGGCTCAGTCCTAATTAAGTGATCTATTTTACTAATTTTTATAAAGCACGGTTTCATTTAAATGAAATCGTTGTTTATTTTGCACAAGTGCCAGTGGTTTGTGTTTCGAGACCAGGATTATTCTAAAATGCGGATTTTATAGGCAGGCGAGCCATTTTGAAGGATTAATAGTCCTCTCTTAAGATTTATTGATTTTCTTTTTTTTTTTTTCTTTTTCTTTTTTTTTTTTTCTTTTTTTACAGAGTTTGATGATCTAGTCAAAAATCTCTTAATTAAAAAAAATAATAATAACAAAAAAAATACCAGCAGAAATGAACAAAAGTGAAAGTATTGCTCAAAATTTGATAAGATACTTATTTATTTATTTATTTATTTATTGCTTCTTTCTTAAAAAAATATTTCGTCTAAAATTATTTATCAAAACGTAACACAATATTCACAGCAAATAATGTCAGTGATAGTGGTGCACACACTGGGACTTAATTACATGAGTTTTTTTCGTTTAATTTACAATAAGGAGAGAGAAGAAGAAGAGAGAAATAAATGAGAGATGTCGAAGTCGATCTCGAACCAGCTGGTAAACAAACGCCTTTACTTAACAAGCCAAGACCTATCCCCCCCCCCTCTTATCAATCATCAATTCAGGTAATTTTTATTAACACAAAAAGGAATTGTTAGAAAAATCAATACGTTTGATTAAATGAATAAATAAACTTGCGGTATTTGTCCAGAATAGCACAAAAAAAGAAAATATTCGCTATAATATACAAATAGTAATGATGTTTTTAAATGACTTAAGTTGGAAATATATATAACCGTTTGAACAAAAAATTATTTTTCTTTCCTATTATATTGTCTTGAGGAAGGTTTAACATAAACCGAAACGTTTAAACATAGATGTCAACATTAAAATAAATTCATCTTTTTTAAGGAATACTTTGTTTTTAAAATTCACCATCTACTAAGTTTGTAATTTTTGTTTATTCTTTGCAAAACAGAATTTTTAAATTAAATATCAGCAATTTACTCTTTAGTGTTTGGGGGAAGGAAAGGCTAAAGAAATATGGCGTTTTAGTGAATTGTAGCCAGTTGAAGACGTAACTTTGGGATATAATTATTCGGTTAAAAAAGATATTTTCAAAAAACAAAAACAGAAGCAAATGGCTGAATTTCCATGGTGAATGTAAGCTTTCACCGGCGTGCTATACTGTACAAGGGACCTCCAATGTACCCTGTAAAATTTACCCCTTCCCCTATATTTAACACAATGAAACTTGCATAAAGGTTAATAAATATTATTTTGAAAAAAATTTTGTCCATTCGAAAGAAGAAACATTAAACACTCCTGATGATTTTTAAAAACTTTCAGCTTACGGAAATAATGAAAATTATGAACGAAAACAATGTTTACATTTTCGCACCGTTAAATCAATTGAAATTTAACGTAGCCAAAAAAAACAAGTTACGACTAGAGGCCTTTTTTTTAATTCTTTGAAAAATCAATTAATGGTCCGATTTTCACGAAAATTTCCATAATTGCTTACCTTTTGATGAAAATATGTTTGAAATAGGTTTTCCAAAAATATATTAGGGGAAATATTTTTTACGTGGTCTACCCACCTCCCCATTTTATTTTACGAAATATGAAAAAAATGAACCCACAAAAAACGATCTTTACTTTTATTTTTCTAAAGATAAGAGTAAAATTACTCAAAGAGCAAAAAAAAGTGTTTAGTTGGTTAAAGTTATAAATACAACGTCGGTACCAAATGAGCCACGGTATACACATTTACGATAACAGATGGACACAGCAATAAACGGGAGGTGAATAAAGAATGAATTTTTTTTTATCTTATCAAAATGATACAAAGAGACAAAAAGATATCGACATTAATTTGATTTTAATGACTCAAACCAACGTTGTTGTTTTCTTTTTTCTTTTCTTTTTTTGAAAAAAAGAAAAATGTCACAAAATTCATGTGAATCTTTCGCTTATTTTTCTAGTCATCATCGTAGTGTAGAAATACAAAGAAGAAAATTAAGTAAACTTTTATCTATATAAAAATGAATTCATTGTCTTTAAAAAAAAAAAAAATAGAAGAAAAAAATGTTCATCTCACTGTTTGGTAACTAATTAAATAAATGAATAAAGTACGATCGCTAAAAAAAAATATCAAATTTTCATTAAAAAATGGTGATCCAATGCTTGATGAGCAAAGAATTAAAACTGACCCCCGAATTTGGGTCCAGTATTCCATAAACAACGATTTTTTTCCTGGGTGGAGAACTTGCAGGTTTTAAATAACAATAATAGTAATAATTAAATAATAAACAAAATTAAAATTATAAATAAAACTAAGTATTAAACATTAATTATAAATAAAAAAAATAAATAATAATAATAGTAATAATAACAATAATGATGATGATGATGATAATAATAATAATAATAATAATAATAGATAAGGAGAAGGGAAAACCCACGTGGAAGAAGAGACCGGAAAACTATCAGCTGGTTTATTTATTTAAATAGGAAACAAACAAAATGAAAAGAGAAATCCTGAAGTTTTTAATAAAGGTCAAAACAAAAACGTGTGTCACGTTAACTACACTATGGAAATTTTTAATAATTTTAATTTTTCGGCTGTTGTTCTCAACTTTATTTATTGTGGTATGTAGTATAAAGATAAACACAACGTTTTATACATACCACAATAAAGATGAGTTCAACAGTCCGAAAAATCAAAATGATTCACAAGTTATTATTCATCTCATCTCAAAAATACAGACAAATGATAAGGAAATGTTAATTTGGGGGTTAAAATAAAACGTTGCAAAAAGATTTGGAGGTTTTTTGAAGGAATGAGAGGATAAAAACAGTGACATGAAGATCAGTTTATATTTAAATTGAATAAAATTAAAAAGAAGAAAGTTTGGAAATTTTTAGCAACAAAAGAAAAAAGAAATTTTAGTAGAAATAAAAAAATAAAAGAGATATGTAATAAGATAAACAAACTGCTTTCAAATTCACAAGAAAAAAATAAACTTTCACAAAAACTAAGGAAAAGACGAATATAACTTTTTGGTTGTAAAAAAAAGTTTTCTATTATCAACTTCTATCAAAAAATTAATTGCTATAAAAAAGAAAGAAAGAAGAAAGAAAGAGAGAAGAAGAGAAAGAAAGAAGAGAAAAGAAAGAAGAGAAAGAAAAGAAGAAAAGAAAAGAAGAAAAGAAAGAAAGAAAGAAAAGAAGAAAGAAAGAAGAGAAAAAGAAAGAAGAGAAAGAAGAGAGAAAGAAAGAGAAAAAGAAAGAAGAGAAAGAGAAAAGAAGAGAAAGAGAAAGAAAAGAAAGAAAAGAAAAGAAAGAGAAAAGAAAGAGAAAGAAAGAGAAAGAAGAAGAGAAAAGAAAAGAAAGAGACATTGATTTTGTTTTTATCTTTTGTATTTAATATTCAATATTTTCGGGTTTTGAAATCAAAAATGATTTTTAAAAATGACTAATATAACTTTTTGGTTGTAATAAAAAGAGAAGTTTTCTATAATCAAGTTTGAAGTTATTTGTTATCATTTATAATTTCAAAATTGTGAAAAATTGATGACAAAACTGAAAATATTGAATGAATAAAAAAAAAAACAGAAAATGAAACAAAATCAAATGTTTTTTTCTTTCTTTTATGGAAATGAAATTTCTTCCAATGATTTTAAAAAACAACCATTTTTACACACGTTGGATTATTCTTCCCTGAATACCATTTTTTTTTTTTAATGATCCAAGACTCGGGTGGGTGGGAGACTTTTATGGGCTTCATAAAAAAATGTTTCAATTTAAAAAAAAACAAAACATTTTAGTTTTTCTGCGTGTTTGGAACAAAAAAAAAATTTTTATTTAAAATGAAATATCAACAAGTTTGTATTTTTTCTGTACATAGTGTATTTAATGTTGTTATTTATTTCTAAGAAACTGTTATAAGTTTGTATTTTGTTTGTTTTTGTTGTTGTTTTCTTTTAACTTTTAATAACGTGTTTTGTTAACTTCACTTACAACGTCGTTTTTCGTAAAATTTCAGGGATAATTTAATGTTTAAAATGTATTAAAAATAAATTACATGTAATATTATTTTGATTATTATTTTTACTGGTGCTCATTATTACATTATGTTACTACTTTTCAACTAAAACAAAAGATTGGCCTTAAATAATCGATTTAATTAATTTTAATTCGTTTTTAAAGTGAAAATCAGCGCTCATGTTGTTGGTGCTTATAATAAATAATGCTTGATATGAACCGAACCAAAAAAAAAAAAAAAAAAAAAAGATATGCAACAAAACAAATAATTTTTTACACGTGATCATAAAACAGAGAGAAATGGCTTCTCTTTCTATTTATTTTTATTTTTCTTACCTTAATGTCCTTTTCTAAAATCGCTGCCGATGGTCTCCGTGTACGACTTAACATTGGAACAAGAGACATGATGATAAAATCCCGATTTTCTTATTTTCCACCTGGACAAACACAACTGGAAATAAATATCCTTCCTTCTTTCCTTTCTTTGTTAAAATCAAATATTTAACAAAATAAATATATTCTTTCTCTTCTTTTAGACTTTAAGAGAAATAAATCGGACAATTGAATTAAAAGAATTAAAAGTTGATATTACTCAAGAAAATCACTTTTCTTATTGTATATGCAACAGTCTTCAATTAAAATAAAGGATTTTTTTTTCTTCTTTCTTTTCTTTTCGGAGAAAAAAAAAGTTAGAAAAATGAATTAAAAGAATTTAAAGTCAATATTGTTTAAAAAAAATATCGCACTTTTCTTATTGTATATGCAACAGTCTTCAATTAAAATAAAGGATTTTTCTTTCTTTCTTTCTTTTAATCGGAATAAAATTTTATCTGAATTTGCCGAGGTTTGCGGGTTGTGGTGTATAATGTTAATTTTCTATTATTACAAATAATTCGTCTTTTTTCTGTTTTGAAAAAAATTGCGCGCACAGCAGTAAAAACACATTTAAAACAAAAACAAAAAATGACTTTACAACCGACAGATTAATTCGATATTGTAAAAAAAATCTTTTTTTGTTTTTTTTTTTTTTTTTTAACAGCGGCAAAAAGAAGAATAGTTTTAAAGGAACAAGTGCTCTTTTTTAAGTGATTTAAGGGAGGTGAAAAGAATAATATGAGTTTTGTTGATGAAGGATCCACACAGGCGGATTTGATGATAATGATGGGCTGATTGACCCAAAGTAGACGACGTTGTTTTCTCAAGCAAGGGCTTCTTTTTTGCAGAAAACGACGATCCAAGTATTAGTCGACTATCCCAACTAGTAGTACTAATGAAACAGATATATAAACAACAAGGCCAGAGAATAGCAGTTGTAATCAGCAGCAGCAGTTGAAGTAATATAACTGACTGACTGGTAGCAAGGAGAGAGAGAGAGAGTGTGTGTGTGTGAGAGAGAGAGAAAGACAGAGACAGATTGTGTGTGTGTGTGTGAGAGAGAGTTCATTACTTAGGCTCATATAACAAAATAAAGACCAGGTTTAAAACATGGCAGTACTACAGACATTATATATACACGCGGCTAATAAGCAAAACATGGAACTTTTTTTTATAATAGTCATTTTAAAGATTGATATTATCACAATTACTCATGAGAAGTAAAACAAGTTTTTTTTTATAAGTAAAAAAAATTACGATGATGATGATAATAATAATAATAACGAAATGATTAAATTTTACCTCCCCTCCACATACGTACATATATATATACACATATACATACATATACATACACATACACATACATATATACACACATACATATATACACACATACATACATATATACACATATACATACATTCATATATATACACATATACATACACATATATATACATATATATACACATACATATATATACACATACATTACACATACATACATATATATACACATACATACATATATATATATATACACATACATACACATACACATACATACATATATATACACATACATACACATATATATACACATACATACACATATATACATACACATACATACACATACATATATATACACACATATATACACATACATATATACTACACATATACACACATATATACACACACATACACACATACACATACACACACACATACACACAAGTTAAGGTAGCATGGACATAGAGTCAACACCTGGTTACTGACAGTTTCTCGCCTATGCAATCTTCAGGTCTGAATATCACATCAGTGAGAAACCAGGTGTTGACTTCATGTCCATGCTACCTTAACTCAAATATAAACACTCTATTAAGGATATTGAGCACTGTCTGCTTGGAAATATAGCACCCATATTATTAGTGGGAGTGAGGGAGATAGATTAGCAGACCATTGTGAGTGAGTTCAATTCGCACTTGGTGCCCCATACTTCGGATTCTTGTGCTACATCTACGCTAAGCTTAGTAAATAGTAGACCCTTAACTTTTTTTCACTATTAATATCATATATATATATATATATATATAATATATAATAGTGGAAAAGAGTTAAGGGTCTACCATGGTTTCAATCTAAATGATGTCATCAGGACCCTACCTTATACTTGACTACGTCGATGTCATTACTATATATATATACATTATATATACTAGCAAATATATGCACCCTCCGGGTGCAAGTATTTTAGTTAAATTTTATAATAAAATATGATATTAGATTAGAAAGGCTAATGAAACTGAATAAGGATGTAGATAAAAAGATTTTGAACAGAGGGGGTATGATTGAAAAATAGAACAACTTTGAAACTAACTCTTCCATCATTTTCCGTTACTCCCGTCTTTCATTGGTAAATTTTCCTAATTAAACTGTTTAGTTAAAATAGGAAGTAAAGAATAATATTACAGTTATTTCTTCTTGTTAAGGGATTTCTTTTAAGATTTATTGAAGAGAATTTTGCTCATATTCAATAAAATAAAACCAAACAATTTGAAATCAATAATACTAAGTATATATTTATTAAAATCAATTTTTTAAGATCAATATGCAAATTAGCCTTCCCATTCATACTGTAAACCTCTATTTTGTTGTATATATAAATACACTTGCATGTTATTAGTATGTAGATATGGTCAACAGTGTAAGTAAGGTAAAACAATTTTATTAATAATTGAGGTTTAAATAAAAATAAAATCATGGAGAATATGATGTAAATAACTAAAGGAATTGTGACTTGTATAGTAATATAGTTTCGGTTACAGACAGACAAACCCACAATTTCCATTATAATAAGATATATATATATATATGTATGTATGTAGATGTAGATATATAGTTGTTCGTATGTATTCTAATATTCATATTTTATAAACTTGAAAAGATCAAAAATTTAAAAGCAGAATATACACTAATCAGTAAAATAAAAAAAATAAATAAAATTTGCTTTCAAATTTTTTTAAATCTTCCTTGTTGACTAATTTTATCCTATCAAAACTCAGAGAGAGAGAGAGAGAGAGAGAGAGTGAAAGAGAGAGAGAGAGATGAAAGAGTAAGAGAGAGATAATGAAAGAGTGAGAGAAAGAGAAGGAAGAGTGAGTGAGAGGGAGAATGAAAGGGGGAGTGAGAGGGAGAATGAAAGGGGGAGTGAGAGGGAGAATGAAAGGGGGAGTGAGAGGGAGAATAAGAGAGTGAAAGGAGAGAAAGAGTAAGTAAGAGAGAGAGAGTGAAAGAGTAAGTAAGAAAGAGAGAGTGAAAGAGTAAGAGAGAATGAGAGAGTGAAAGAGTAAGAGAGAATGAGAGAGAGAATGAAAGAGTAAGTAAGAAGAGAGAGTGAAAGAGTAAGAGAGAGTGAGAGAGAGAGAATGAAAGAGTAAGAGAGAGAGAATGAAAGAGTAAGAGAGAGAGAATGAAAGAGTAAGAGAGAGAGAAAGAGAATGAAAAGAGAGAGAGTGAGTGAAAAGAGAGGGTGAGTGAAAGAGAGGGTGAGTGAAGAGAGAGTGAGTGAAAGAGAGAGAGAGTGAGAGTGAGTGAAAGAGTAAGAAAGAGATAATGAAAGAGTAAGAGTGAAAGGGCAAGAGAGAGAAAGTGGGAGAGAGAGAAAGTGGGAGAGAGAGAAAGAGAGAGAAAGAGAGAGAGAGAAAGAGAGAGAGAGAGAGAGAGAGAGAGAGAGAGAAGAGAAGAGAAAGAGAGAAGAGAGAGAGAGAAGAGAAGAAAGTGGAAGAGAGAGGGAGAGAAAGAGAGAGAAAGAGGGAGAGAGAAGAGAGAGAGAGAGAGAGAGAAAGTGGAAGAGAAAGAGAGAGAAAGTGAGAGAGAAAGAGGAAGAGAGAGAGGAAAAAGAGAAATCTGTTCATTCAAATACAAACCATAAACAAGATGGATGGTTAGCAAAGTAGACAAGCAAACCATTACTACTAATGAGTTGAACTCTCACTGGGTGCCATATTAAGCAAGCTTAGTCAAATAGAACTAATTGCATATCAATACTTCTGCTGAGGATCAGGATGTAGTATCTTGCACTGTGTCTAAAAGATCACAAGTCATAGAACCTGATGGTTCCTGGTTTGATACCACACTCAGTGCATGAGTAGCACAGATTGGGTCATTGGATCTGTGCTGTAAAGTAGAAATCTAAAAGGACGCAGTAAAATCATATCCATGCATCCCAGTGTTTTTCTTTTTTCTTCCCTCACCATTTCAAACTAACTGTAAATATATTTCAATAGTTTCTTAGAAATGAATTACACAGGATAGGTTACAAGTAGGAGTTAGATGGTTTTAGTTGTTTCCCAGATCATAAATAAAAACCCTACAATCTATTAAGAAACTTTAGTTAGGACCCAATAATTTTTCCGGGAACTCATTCAAAGCAAATATGTGCGTTCCAGGACGCACTAAATCAAAAAGCTATCAGCATCACTGTCCACCTCAGCAAAAAACATCTACCTGATCTAGGGCTAGTGAAAAGGGGATAGACTCCCTAGCTGTCTGGCTGATAACTCGCTCCACCAACTTAACTTTTTTATTTATGAAACTACATTTTATTTTGTGGAGGCACAAATGTGTAACGGTTATTGTTGAATGAAATGTGATTGTCAGTCATAGTTCACATCCTGTGTGAGGCTGTTTGCATTTCCTTTTACACTAATGCCCTTTGGAAAGACATGAATCCATCTCTTCTATTAGCTATGGGTAAATAGTAGGGCAGACTGGGTCTTTCAACTTTGGTTAGGCAACAAGTCTGGGAGAAGGAAAACCAAATTCAAACCAGCTTTTGTCCATGGCAGTGGGGTTGGGTAAATATATAAATTGTGTTTAGTTTGGTTTGGTTTTGGTGGATTTTACGGCATGTCAACCCTTATTGGCTTATTTTATGCCAAAGACGTTTTGTTTTATTCATTCTTGATGGGTATTCAATTTTTTTTTTTTTACACATTTTTTAAAACTGGATGAGACCCTAAAAAGGTACTACCCCTCAGGGTCAAAGTGGGTCTGGGAGTAATAGTGATGAAGGGGTACTCCACAATCCCCAAAGCTCCAAAATAGGAATTTCACCATTAGATGCAGTTTAATGTCATACCCAGTACACTAAGACCTTCAGTCACCGCCTTCTAGCACATATATGATAAAAATGGGAAGCTCGAGGTGTAATGGTTAAAGTCATGGGAAATGGACTCATCGCCCTGAGTTCAAATCCTGGACGTGGTAATTACATTTCACTTAGTGCTAATACCCTTGGGAAAGGTATGAATCCTACTCTCCCTCCAGCTATGGGTAAATAGCAGGGCAGACTGGGTTCTTTAACCATGGCTAGGTAACCGGTCTAGGAGAAGGAAAACTCTGAATTCAAACCTGTTGATCTCCGCTTAAGAAATTGACCTTGTGTTGTATCCTGCTCATGCAGAGGAGTTGGTAAATATATATAGATGATAAAAATGGATTGGAGGTTTGCCATAAGGGCAATAGAGTTGGAATAATTATATAGACGCTAGGGCTTGATATGACAAGCTGATTGATCAGAGGGGACGTCTCTCCGACTGCCCATTGTCTTTTGCAGTGAACACATTTCATTAAAAAAAATGTTTAACGGTTGGTTTGGTTTGTTATGTTTTACAGCATATCAACCTCAGTGGGTTATTTAATGCCAATAAAATTTTGAATTAAATTCATTCTTAATGGATACTCAATTTTTTTATGAACACATTTTTCTATTTAACCCATAGATGGGACCCTAACAGATACTACCACTCCAGGCCAGAGTGGACCAGGGAGCAATGGTGATGAAGGGGTGCTCCACATTCTCCAGACCTCCAGAACTGGAACCTCACCATCAGGCATCATACCCAGGACATGAAAACCCTCAGCCACTGCCTTCTAGTACCCATATGATAAAAAGGGCTTGGGGTTGCCATAAGGGCAATGGGGTTGGGGCAATCATATAGATGCTAGGGCTTGACATGGCCAGCCAATTGATTGGAGGGTGTCTCTCTGACTGCCCGTCTAGCCTAAGTAAGGGTCTAAGTGGAATGTTGCATGTCATGGACTGCTCATCCCCTAGGATTCCATCCTTAAGCATCACGGTTTGCCACCCACAGCCAACAGGTGGCCCCATTGGGGATGTCTTACCCGTCTGCAGAGGTGTAGTTGGTGTATTCTAACGCCCCAGCCGACAGGGTAGAAATTTTTAAGGACAACAAAATGATTCAGGTATTTCTTGCTGACTCAAGAACTACTTCGAACTCTGGAACCTTCTTGTTGAATTGGACAAATGGCTCAACGGATATAGGCATTGAGTTAATACAATTTTACGTGACAATCATCTCTTGGTTGCCGGTTCAATCCTGTCTACAGCACACCTTATATGCCAAAATATTCCAACACATCCCCTGTTTTGAGATAAGGTGAATTGTCCACAAAAATCGTAACAGGTTATGGGCCCAGCATGCTTTATATGTTAAAATATTCCAACACATCCCCTGTTTTGATATAAGGTGAACTGTCCACAAAAATCGTAACAGGTTATGGGCCCAGCATGCTTTATATGCTAAAATATTCCAACACATCCCCCGTTTTGATATAAGGTGAACTGTCCACAAAAATCGTAACAGGTTATGGGCCCAGCATGCTTTATATGCTAAAATATTCCAACACATCCCCCGTTTTGATATAAGGTGAACTGTCCACAAAAATCGTAACAGGTAATGGGCCCAGCATGCTTTATATGCCAAAATATTCCAACACATCCCCTGTTTTGATATAAGGTGAACTGTCCACAAAAATCGTAACAGGTTATGGGCCCAGCATGCTTTATATGTCAAAATATTCCAACACATCCCCTGTTTTGATATAAGGTGAACTGTCCACAAAAATCGTAACAGGTTATGGGCCCAGCATGCTTTATATGCCAAAATATTCCAACACACTATGCCAAAAACCCGGCTTACAAACACCCCCACCCCCATTTTGTAGCTGAAAACATTTTCTAATTAACAGACAGAATCTAAACCAGACAATATGAATAAAACTTCACAGTCCAGTGTGATTTGTTATCTTCAGGAATTCAGCAAAAGTATCCAGAGCTGCCAAATTGTACCTCACATTATCAGAGATGCTGATAGGTGTTACATAATTATTAGATTCCTAATACTTATGTACAGTAGTGTAGAAACCAAAATGGCTGTTATAAGTTCAGCCGGCGGCCTTGAAAGATTGAATGACATGGCTTGACCTCAGTCCTGATCCTTCCGGTGGATACCGTGAGATTCGGTGGAGAAGACCTCTTCTGGTTTAGATTAGAGAGAGTTTTAGTCAGATCGGCCAAAAACCATGACGGTGGTAAGTTGTGTAATGCACGCTGCCAACTCAATCTGCGCAGGTAGTCTGGTGGGGATTTCAGAATAAAATATGATCTAAGTTAAATCTAAGTCTTGTGTTATTATCTAAAAACTACCAATGACACAGGGCTTCTGATAAAGAGAAATCCCCAATGGAAGACCAGACACGAAGTCCCCAAGACGAAGTCCAGACGCTAGAAGAGACGCTGGAAGAAGAAGAATAGAAGTAAGAAAGTAAGGAAAGAGAGTATACAACATAGGTACGCGTCCTGCATCCCTGACACACATATCTAAAAGCATGCAATAAAATCATATCCATTCGTCCCAGTGTTTTTCTTTTTCTTCCCTCACCATTTCAAGCTAACTGTAAATACATTTCAATAGTTTCTTAGAAATGAATTACACAGGATAGGTTACAAAGTAGGAGTTAGATGGCTTTAGTTGTTTCTGCAGATCATAAATAAAAACCCTACAATTTATTAAGAAACTTTAGTTGGGACTCATTAATTTTCCCAGGGACTCCTTCAAAGCAAATATGTGCGCCCCAGGATGCATTAAATCAAAAAGCTATCAGCATCACTGCGTTACACAAATATTGTAAAAGTTTTGACTCACCCTCGCGCCATAAGGAAGTAGATAATTTCATTTGTTTTTTTTTAAACTTCAATTTGCTCAGCAACAACAAAAAGATAAAAATGTGTGTGAAAGAGAGAGAAACAAAAGGAGAGACAGTGAGTGAAAGAGAGTGAAAGAGAGAGAAAAAGAAAAAGATAAAAAGAAAGAGATAAAGAGAAAGAGAAAGAAAGAAAGAGAAAGAGAAAGAAAGAGAAAGAGAAAGAAAGAGAGAGAGAGAGAGAGAGAAAAAAAAGAGAGAGAGAAAAAGAGAGAGAGAGAAAGAAAAGGAGAAAAAGAAAAGAGAAGAAAAAGAAAGAGAGAAAAGAGAAGAAAGAAAGAGAGAGAAGAAAGAAAGAAGAGAGAGAAAGAAAGAAAGAAGAGAAAGAGAGAGAAAGAAAGAGAGAAGAAAGAGAAAGAAAGAAAAGAGAGAAAGAAAGAAAGAAAAAGAGAGAAGAAAGAAAAAGAGAGAAAGAAAGAAAGAGAAGAAAGAAAGAAAAAGAAAAGAAGAAAAAGAAAAAGAAAGAAAAAGAAAAAGAAAGAAAAAGAAAAAGAAAGAAAAAGAAAAGAAAGAAAAAGAAAAGAAAGAGAAAGAAAAAGAAGAGAAAGAAAAAGAAAGAGAAAGAAAAAAGAGAAAGAAAGAAAAAAGAGAAAGAAAAAGAAAGAGAAAGAAAAGAAAGAGAAAGAAAAAGAAAGAAAGTGAAAGTGAAAGACAGAGAAAGAGAGAGAAAGTGAAAGAGAGAAAGTGAAAGAGAGAAAAAGAAAGAAAGAGAAAGTGAAAGAGAGAAAGTGAAAGAGAGAAATGTGGTATATGATTAAAAAGACTTACATAAACTTTGATGAAATTAGTTGGAAGCAGTACTTACCTAAAAAGAAAGAAAATATAACAATCAGGAATTTGAGAGAAAATTAAGGCAAGACAAATTCATATATATATATATATATATATATATATGAAATGGGTATATTTGGGCAACATCTTTTCATTCAAACAAATTGGGTTAAACAAAATAGAATCCTTATTGTTTTTTAACATTTTTTACGTTATCATCTTGAAAGGTGTTAATCAGTTGTCCAAAAGAATTATTATTGGTAAACCAAGTATTTTCAGTTCTTTTCCGAACCATTATCAAGGCTGTTTATATTTGTCTAAACCAGGGGGTTCCCAACCTTTTTCAGCTCATGGCCTACTTTGAATCCAGAATTTTTTTTCGTGGCCCATGAAATTATTAAAATAGAAAAAATATTTCCATTTTACATAAGATATTTATTCAATCAAGATACAACCATTTTGACGACGATTTGCAATTTTAACCGCTCTAAGTTCATTATCTTATTCAATTGGCATATAGAGACGTATCAGGGCGTAAATCTCTCCCCACTCTCCCCTACCGTGAATTAGTTGACATCTTACTTTCTAGAAAATATAAATTTCCCACATATATGGTTGGATTTTGTATATAAAAAGTGAATGCTCTGAAATCATATAGAATTATAATATTTCCTTGGTCCACCTGAAATTTGCTGTGGCCCATTTTGGCCATAGTTTAGACCAGTGGTTCCCAACCTATCATTACGAAGACTGTTGGTTATTTAACTAAATTATTGTTTTGTTTGACACTAAATATCAATTTTAGTTTATTTTCTAAATATTTTTAACAAGCTAGGCAAATGGGATTTAGAATAAAAATTGTACTATCTATTTTTTGAATGTTGGTAAATGGAGCTAGAATCTGATAGGTTTAAAGTAAGTCTCCTTGATAATTTTGTTGGGGTGTGGGGGCTCACTTTACACAAGCACATGTCCATGTCTCCGGTTTTCCGTCATGGTAGCTAGCTGGGCTGCACCGCACCTATCATCATAATCATCAATCTCACCGTTGATGAGTATCGTATCGCACTGATGAAAGGGCATGTTTAGCTCAGTCGGTAGAGTGTCCGCCTAGGAACCACAACAGGCCCCGACACTAACTTTTTTTCATGGCCGTCCCGAACAAAAATTATCAACCATCCCGAATGGGGTTTGAACCGTCCCGAAATCAAAATATTTTTGTTTAATTCATTAGCATCATCTATACTTGTCAGTCATCAGTAGCATAATAACATGTAATAAAACATTAAGAAAAGCTGAAGCAGTGATAATTCTGTATATTTGGACAAAAAATCCATTTCCTAGTGTGTTTTGAGCTTAAAAAAAAAAAAAAAAAAAAAAATTTTTACTTTAAGTTACCCTGAGTAGGGTTAGTAGTAAATAATTCGGTCCTTTTAAACTATCTTCCTCCACCATCATTCATTACATGGCTTTGAGAATAGACCTGCGGTGCCGTAGCCTCATTTTGAGGTCAGCATTCGGGCAATCACTAGACGGCCATTATTGGAATGTAGTACTAACTTTTAGGAAAAATTTTTACCGTCCCCGGCAAACTGTCCCGGTTGATGTATTGATTGTCCCGGATGTAATTTTTATCGTCCCTGGGACGACGGGACATTAACATAGAGCCCTGAACCACAAGGTTCCGGGTTAAATACCGGCCCTCACCAACTCTGTGCATGAGAAGCACAGGAATCTGTGCGGTAAAGTGAGAAGCTGATGGTAGATTTGGCATTCCACCACAGACGCCAAAACAATCTCCTTGGTCTAGCGCAAGTGAGAAGGGGATAGACTCCCCTCACTGCCTGGCTGATACCGACTTTAGGCCACCCTTCACCTATAGCCAGTGTAACTCCTCACACTTATTCATACACAAGTGTCAGGCGAAAAGTTCATAGTCTGACCAAGATACTCTCATGGAATGTTACCAAATGAGGTTTATTTTTTTATCCATCAGTGTTGCAGTGCTTGGATCCCATTGGTTTTTTTAAAAAGTCATCAATAGCAGATATGACGTCATCATATGAACTTTTCGGTTATTTCCTATAAGTCTAACATAAACAAAGGGGAACCACTATTGACTGATAAATTATTTATTTATTTATTTATTTTCCCATTAAACTAACCCTAAACCCTAATTCTAATCCCGTCTTCTTTTTTCCTAGTAGATCAATAAATGAACCATATGACCTTTAGGGACCCCCTTTGCGATCTTGATTCATGAGGACATTTTTTGTATTTACACCGTCAAAATCCATTTAATTGTTAACAGACGATTTTTAGAGTTTTTTTTTAAATTATGAAACTAACCCCTAACCCTAACCACCAACAAACAACCGGATTTTGACTGTGCAAACGAGAAAAGTGTCCTTGTGAGTCGAGATCACGGAAGGGGCGCCTAAAGGTCATATGGTCCCAATAAATAAATAAATAATTTATCAGTCAAGAGTGGTTCCCCTTTGTTTATGTTAGACTTATAGGAAATAACCAACGTTTCAGCCCATCATCATAATTAACATTTAATGTTAAGTATTTTTGTGTAGGTGTTAATAAGCAAACAGAAAAAAAAAAACTATTCACCCTACAGGTAAGATTTGACACAAGGTCAACAAGTATGGAGCATCCAGCAAGGATTGAACTCACTTTTCAGAAGTAAATGGATTTGTGAGACTAACTGGTTAACCATTACAGTATGATAGCACGCTTTAAATGTGAATAGACAAATAGAAAGAACTATGTTTATTTTTATGAAGGAATCAGTATTTTGTGGAAACATGTTAAAAACAATAAGGATGAGGAAAACAGACTAAAAAAAGGGAATAATGAAAACGTTGGTTGGTTGATTGGTTGGTTAAATTTTATGGCATGTCAACCCTTGTTGGGTCATTTTGTGCTAAAGAAGTTTTATTTTATACATCCTTGATGGGTACTCAATTTTTTTTTTTTTTTTTGACTCAGTTTTTTCAAATACATTTCTTAAACTAATTTTTTTCTATTTAACCCATTGATGGGACCCTAACAGGTACTACCACTCCGGGTCAGAGTGGACCTGGGAGTAATGGTGATAAAAGGGTACTCCACATTCCCCAGAGCTCCAGAACTGGAACTTCACCATCAGTTTAATATCATACCCAGGACATTAAGACCCTTCTAGCACATATATGATCAAAAGGGTTGGGGTTGTGCTATGAGGTCAATAGGGTTGGGACAATCCTATAGGTGCTACGGCTTGATGTGAAAACATTAAATCTCAGAATATTTTGAAAATATTCACAATACAAAATCATATAACGTACAAACATCAAACATGAAAATATTATAAGTCATTATTTTTTTTAAATACAAATAGACTCAAATAGTCGTACTGGTGACAAGGCCAATGATAAAAAGATGATTATTATAGTTCACTGATTATTTTCCGACAAAGCAAAAATCATTTTTAATTTAGGAAAAAAAAAAAAAAAAAAGAATTACACTAAAATTAGATGTAAAATTAACCAGAATTAAAAGATTAAATAATAAAACATTCTTTTTTTATACAAATAGACTTAAATAATGATAAATAGATAATTTATAGTTCACTGATTACATTCCGGCATGGAATAATTATAATTATTCAAGTCTATTTGTATAAAAAAAAAAACAATGTTTTATTATTTCAGTATTATAATTCACTGATTACATTCCGGCATAGCAAAAATCATTTTTACTTTTAATTTAGAAAAAAAAAAAAAGAATTACACTAAAAAATAGAATATAAATAGAATATAAAACAGAATATAGAATATCTTAGATATTTAAATGTATATATAGAATATAGAATATAAAATAGAATCTAAATAGAATCTAAAATAGAATAAAAAATAGAATATAGAATTGCATAAAAAAAAAAAGAATTACACTAAAATTAGGTGTAAAATTAACCAGATTTAAAAGATGAAATAAAACATTCTTTTTTTTTTATACAAAGAGACTTAAGTAATGATAAATAGATAATCTAATAGGTTTATTGATTATTATTCGACTAAACAAAAATCATTTTTTGATTGGAGAAAAAAAAAAAAAAAAAAAAAAAACACTAAATTAGATTTAAATAATAAATGAAATAATAAACATTCTTTTTTTATACAAATAGACTCGAATAGTCGACAGGTCAAATAATAAATAGATAATATAATAATTTTCTAATTATTATCCGACTCAGCGAAAATCATTTTTTCTTTAATTAAAACAAAAAAAAAGGAAAAAAAAAAAAAAAAACTAAAATTAGATTTAAGATTAATCAGAATTAAAAGATGAAATAATAAAACAGCATCTTCAAAGTGAAGAGATACAAAGATAACGGATATTTTCAGTAATAACAAATTTTAATAGCTAGCTGAAAACCCACCCTATAGACGAGATTTTGTTATCTATGTAAACTGAGCATCAATTTATACGTTCAACTTTTTATTACAGCAAAAAACATGTATAGAACAAAATACATTAATATTAAATGTTTTATAGCCACCTGGTGGCCATTACACATACTACAAATATAAACAAATGTAACAGGATTCTTTTTCTTTTTTTTTTTAAAGCTTGATTTTCTGGTATTTGGAAAAAAAGAAAAAAGCCATAACTGGTTTCTGGCTTTAAGAAAAGAAAAAAAAAATAAACAGAAAAAAGATGTTTACTTTATAGAATTCAACAAAAAAGTAATTGTTCAATTTAGCTAACCAGGTGGACACAAATTAAGAGTCCAGTTTAGTATTTACCTACATTAAAAATTGAAACACCTAACTAAAAACTTTTTGGAATTTAATTTTAAAATAATGATAATAATAAATAATAATAATAATAATAAATAATAATAATAATTGTAATATAAATAATTATGACATACTGGACTGTTGTCCTCATCTTTATTGTGTATAGATGACAATGGTCCGATATATCATGATTATTCATATTAAGCCTCATCTCATAAATACACACAATAATAAATAATAATATACCCCAAAAAACTTTGAAGTCCTGTTAATAAGCAAAGAAAATGTGGTTGGTGCAACTCTAGCCATGTAACGAGAAAGATGGCCGACAAAAAAGAAGAAGAAGAAGACATCTGGAGAAGTAATATTCAGGTAAATCAAAATACAACTACATAATCACCTGGCATCACGTGTTTACAAAATATACTAATGAACATGACGTACAGGTAAGCTTACACGTTAAGTCAAAACAGCCACAGGTTAATTAAGATAATTAATATCAATTAATTAATACGATCAATCGGCACATTAACTTAGAAATACGCAGATTAAAAGATCTCACTTTATTTCGGCATATATCTGTTACTGGAGGCGTGTGGTCTAAGGGTTAGGGTCATAGGAAATGGACTCGTTGACCTGAGTTCAATTCTTGGACGAAGCTGTTGGCATTTCACATAGTCCTAATGCCCTTGGGAAAGGTATTAATCCAGTTTTCCCTCCAGCTATAGGCAAATAGCAGGGCAGAGTGGGCTCTTTAACCGTGGCTAGGTAACCAGTCTAGAAGAAGGAACACTGAATTCAAACCTGTTAAAACTCTGCTTAAGAAAATGACCTTTGGTGTGTGTGTGTGTGTGTATATATATATATATATTACTGTTATGGTATTCACCCTGGGTTGGTTGAGCTGGCTCCAAACAATGAATTCACCTGTGGTGAATTCATGGAAGAAGTAACAAGGGAATAGAAAATTCTCAAGCAGTCCCCAAACCCCACATACATATCCCAGTCAGGGGAAGGAGATGAATGAAAAAAAAAAAAAAAAAAAAAATTGGCAGAGTTATGTCGATTTTTAGCTCTCCAAATTTGAGGGGGGTCTCAAAAAATGGCAACTTTTTGTAATCTATTTTTGTCTGTAAAATGAGTTCTAGAGCTTCCCTACACCTAAAAATTGGTTTATTAAAGCATTTTTGCCCGAGAAATCTAAACATACTATCGAAAAAGTCTGAAAGTCAACGAATTTTAAGTTATTGATTTTTTTTTTTTTTATTATTTCATGTCGATTGGACATTATTTGTACCAAAAAGATCGTTCTGAGCAAAAAAAAATCAAACTATTTTCCAGTGTCCTTTTAGATTTTTATGCATCAGTGACGCAGGATGCATACCTATCACCATCTCTGATATATATAAATTTCAGCCAACCCTCACAAACATTTTATATTACAAAATAAAATTACCTACCATCAGCTCCTCACTTTATCGCACAAATCCCTGTGCTACTCATACGCCGAGTTGGCGAGGGCCGGTATCAAACTAAAAACCTTGCAGTTCCTAGCCGAACGCTCTACCGACTGAGTTAAACCGGCTCTATATCAAGTTTTCAGCCAACCCTCACAGACATATTATATTACAAAATGAAATTTGTCTATCACGAATAAAAAAAACAAAACAATTTCTCTGAATGTTTGAGATGAGGCTTGATGATTAGTATTATCTGCATTATTCGGGCTATTGTCCTCATTTTCATTGTTATCTGTACTACGTTTCGGCCGATATGCCCTCTGGCCTTCTTCAGGTATTTCTTGTCGAACTCGGGAACCATCTCAGAAACCTTCTTTTTGGACTCGGGAACCTTCTTGTCATCATGGAACTTTGAACCTAACCATTTATTCAGTCCACGGGAGTATCCTGTTCGGCTAACCGTAGCTGGGGTAGGAGCTGTGTTGATTATTTTTCTATGTAACTGCCACCTGCCAGGATTGAACCTGGAATCCAGAGATAACCGTCTTAACCTAACTACCTTATCCACTAGGCCATGTGTCCAATTGGACAATTCAGTGTGAATTTTGGGAACTTATAATCCTAATGTCTTGGGGGTTTTTTTGGCTAGAATATCTACCTATTCATTTTATGTATGATTTTTTACCTAGACTCATATAGTTTTTGTTTTTTTGTTTTTTATTTTTAATCTGATCTAGCCTTCTCAATTATTGGTTCCCACAATGTATTCATTTCTATGCTTGGTCTACTTAACAGCCCAATACAGCCTATCATATGAATAAATATATATACACATTAAATATCACCAGGGCTCGGTTTTTGAGCAAAAATAATGAAGATTTGATTTATATTCATGAAGATAAATAAAAAATAAAATTCAAATAGTAACAACATGGAATATTTTTTTATTTTTTTTACTTAACGTCTTGTTTTGGCTAGAATATCTATCTATTCATTTTACCAAAAAACCCAATGTTTAAAGAATATCTTATAATTTTCTATCATTGCAGACAACTTCACAGATGAAAGTCTAAGAAGTAGATGATTCCGATCCAATTCAAAACACGACCATTTTGAATTGATCGGAATCATCTACTTCTTAGACTTTCATCTTGAAGTTGTCTGCAATGATAGAAAATTATAAGATATTCTTTAAACATTGGGTTTTTTTGGTAAATGAATAGATAGATATTCTGCCAAAAACAGACGTTAAGTAAAAAAAAAAAAAAATATTCCATGTGTTACTATTTGAATTTATTTTTTATTATCTTCATGAATATAAATCAAATCTCATTATTTTTGCTCAAAAACCGAGCCCTGGTGATATTTAATGTGTATATATATTTATTCATATGATAGGCTGTATTGGCTGTTAAGTAGACCAAGCATAGAAATGAATACTTGTGGAACCAATAATTGAGAAGGCTAGATCAGATTAAAAATAAAAAAAAAAAAAAAAAACTATATGAGTCTAGGTAAAAAATCATACATAAATGAATAGGTAGATATTCTAGCAAAAAACCCCCAAGACATTAGGATTATAAGTTCCCAAAATTCACACTGAATTGTCCAATTGGGACCATGGCCTAGTGGATAAGGTAGTTGTTAAGACGGTTATCTCTGGATTCCAGGTTCAATCTGGCAGGTGGCAGTTACATAGAAAAATAATCAACACAGCTCCTACCCCAGCTACGGTTAGCCGAACAGGATACTCCGTGGACTGAATAATGGTTAGGTCAAAGTTCCATGATGACAAGAAGGTTCCCGAGTCCAAAAGAAGGTTTCTGAGATGGTTCCCGAGTTCGACAAAAATACCTGAAGAAGGCCAGAGGGCATATCGGCGAAACGTAGTACAGATAACAATGAAAATTGGACAATAGCCCGAATAATGCAGATTAATACTAATCATCAAGCCTCATCTCAAACATTCAGAGAAATTGTTTTGTTTTTTTTATTCGTGATAGACAAATTTCATTTTGTAATATAATATGTCTGTGAGGGTTGGCTGAAAACTTGAATATAGACCGGTTTAACTCAGTCGGTAGAGCGTGTTCGGCTAGGAACTGCAAGGTTTTTAGTTTGATACCGGCCCTCGCCAACTCGCGTATGAGTAGCACAGGGATTTGTGCGATAAAGTGAGGAGCTGATGGTAGGTAAATTTCTATTTTGTAATATAAAATGTTTGTGAGGGTTGGCTGAAAATTTTATATATCAGAGATGGTGATAGGTATGCATCCTGCGTCACTGATGCATAAAAATCTAAAAGGACACTGGAAAAATAGTTTGATTTTTTTTTGCTCAGAACGATCTTTTTGGTAGCAAATAATGTCAATCGACATGAAATAATAAAAAAAAAATCAATAACTTAAAATTCGTTGACTTTCAGACTTTTTCGATAGTATGTTTAGATTTCTCGGCAAAAATGCTTTAATAAACCAATTTTTAGGTGTAGGGAAGCTCAGAACTCATTTTACAGACAAAAATAGATTACAAAAGTTGCCATTTTTTGAGACCCCCTCAAATTTGGAAGCTAAAAATCGACATAACTCTGCCAATTTTTTTTTTTTTTTTTTTTTTCATTCATCTCCTTCCCCTGACTGGGATATGTAATGTGGGGTTTGGGGACTGCTTGAGAATTTCTATTCCCTTGTTACGTCTTCCATGAATTCACCACAGGTGAATTATTGTTGGAGCCAGCTCAACCAACCCAGGGTGAATACCATAACAGTAATATATATATATATATACACACACACACACACACCAAAGGTCATTTTCTTAAGCAGAGTTTTAACAGGTTTGAATTCAGTGTTCTTCTTCTAGACTGGTTACCTAGCCACGGTTAAAGAGCCCCTCTGCCCTGCTATTTGCCTATAGCTGGAGGGAAAACTGGATTAATACTTTCCCAAGGGCATTAGGCACTATGTGAAATGCCAAACAGCTTCGTCCAAGAATTGAACTCAGGTCAACGAGTCCATTTCCTATGACCCTAACCCTTAGACCACACGCCTCCAGTAACAGATATATGCCGAAATAAAGTGAATCTTTTTAATCTGCGTATTTCTAAGTTAATGTGCCGATTGATCGTATTAATTAATTGATATTAATTATCTTAATTAACCTGTGGCTGTTTTGACTTAACGTGTAAGCTTACCGTACGTCATGTTCATTAGTATATTTTGTAAACACGTGATGCCAGGTGATTATGTAGTTGTATTTTGATTTACGCTGAATATTACTTCTCCAGATGTTTCTTCTTTCTTCTTTTTTTGTCGGCCATCTTTCTCGTTACATGGCTAGAGTTGCACCAACCACATTTTCTTTGCTTATTAACAGGACTTCAAAGTTTTTTGGGTATATTAATTTATTATTGTGTGTATTTATGAGATGAGGCTTAATATGAATAATCATGATATATCGGACCATTGTCATCTATACACAAATAAAGATGAGGACAACAGTCCAGTATGTCATAATTATTTATATTACAATTATATTTATTATTATTATTATTATATTATTATTATTATCATTATTTTAAATTAAATTCCAAAAAGTTTTTAGTTAGGTGTTTCAATTTTTAATGTAGGTAAATACTAAACTGGACTCTTAATTTGTTGTCCACCTGGTTAGCTAAATTGAACAATTACTTTTTTTGTTGAATTCTATAAAGTAAACATCTTTTTTCTTTTTTTTTTTTTTCTTTTCTTAAAGCCAGAAACCAGTTATGGCTTTTTTCTTTTTTTCCAAATACCCAGAAAATCAAGCTTTAAAAAAAAAGAAAAAGAATCCTGTTACATTGTTTATATTGTAGTATGTGTAATGGCCACCAGGTGGCTATAAAACATTTAATATTAATTATTTTGTTCTATACATGTTTTTTTGCTGTAATAAAAAGTTGAACGTATAATTGATGCTCAGTTTACATAGATAACAAAATCTCGTCTATAGGGTGGTTTTTCAGCTAGCTATTAAAATTTGTTATTACTGAAAATATCCGTTATCTTTGTATCTCTTCACTTTGAAGATGCTGTTTTATTATTTCATCTTTAATTCTGATTAATCTTAAATCTAATTTTAGTTTTTTTTTTTTTTTCCTTTTTTTTTTGTTTTAATTAAAGAAAAAATGATTTTCGCTGAGTCGATAATAATTAGAAAATTATTATATTATCTATTTATTATTTGACCTGTCGACTATTCGAGTCTATTTGTATAAAAAAAGATGTTTTATTATTTCATTTATTATTTAAATCTAATTTAGTGTTTTTTTTTTTTTTTTTTTCTCCAATCAAAAAATGATTTTTGTTTAGTCGAAAATAATCAATAAAACCTATTAGATTATCTATTATCATTACTTAAGTCTATTTGTATAAAAAAAAAAAGAATGTTTTATTTCATCTTTTAAATCTGGTTAATTTTACACCTAATTTTAGTGTAATTCTTTTTTTTTTTATGCAATTCTATATTCTATTTTTATTCTATTTTAGATTCTATTTAGATTCTATTTTATATTCTATATTCTATATATACATTTAAATATCTAAGATATTCTATATTCTGTTTTATATTCTATTTATATTCTATTTTTTAGTGTAATTCTTTTTTTTTTTTCTAAATTAAAAGTAAAATGATTTTTGCTATGCCGGAATGTAATCAGTGAATTATAATACTGAAATAATAAAACATTGTTTTTTTTATACAATAGACTGAATAATATAATTATTCCAGTCTATTTTGTATAAAAAAGAGAATGTTTTATTATTTAATCTTTTAATTCTGGTTAATTTTTTTACATCTAATTTAGTGTAATTCTTTTTTTTTTTTTTTTCTAAATTAAAAATGATTTTTGCTTTTGTCGGAAAATAATCAGTGAACTATAATAATCATCTCTTTTATCATTGGCCTTTCACCAGTACGACTATTTGAGTCTATTTGTATTTAAAAAAAATAATGATTTATAATATTTTCATGTTTGATGTTTGTACGTTATATGATTTTGTATTGTGAATATTTTCAAAATTCTGAGATTTAATGTTTTCACATCAAGCCATAGCACCTATAGGATTGTCCCAACCCTATGACCTCATAGCAAACCCCAACCCTTTTTCATATATGTGCTAGAAGGTCTTAATGTCCTGGGTATGATATTAAACTGATGGTGAAGTTCCAGTTCTGGAGCTCTGGGAATGTGGAGTACCCTTTTATCACCATTACTCCAGGTCCACTCTGACCCGGAGTGGTAGTACCTTTAGGGTCCATCAATGGGTTAAATAGAAAAAAATTAGTTTAAGAATGTTTGAAAAAACTGAGTCAAAAAAAAAAAAAAAATTGAGTACCCATCAAGGATGTATAAAATAAAACTTCTTTAGCACAAAATGACCCAACAAGGGTTGACATGCCATAAAATTTAACCAACCAATCAACCAACCAACGTTTCATTATTCCCTTTTTTTAGTCTGTTTTCCTCATCCTTATTGTTTTTAACATGTTTCCACAAAATACTGATTCCTTCATAAAAATAAACATAGTTCTTTCTATTTGTCTATTCACATTTAAAGCGTGCTATCATACTGTAATGGTTAACCAGTTAGTCTCACAAATCCATTTACTTCTGAAAAGTGAGTTCAATCCTTGCTGGATGCTCCATACTTGTTGACCTTGTGTCAAATCTTACCTGTAGGGTGAATAGTTTTTTTTTTCTGTTTGCTTATTAACACCTACACAAAAATACTTAACATTAAATGTTAATTATGATGATGGGCTGAAACGTTGGTTATTTCTATAAGTCTAACATAAACAAAGGGGAAACCACTCTTGACTGAAATTATTTATTATTTATTGGGACCATATGACCTTTAGGCGCCCCTTCCGTGATCTCGACTCACAAGGACACTTTTCTCGTTTGCACAGTCAAAATCCGGTTGTTTGTTGGTGGTTAGGGTTAGGGTTAGTTTCATAATTTAAAAAAAAACTCTAAAAATCGTCTGTTAACAATTAAATGGATTTTGACGGTGTAAATACAAAAAATGTCCTCATGAATCAAGATCGCAAAGGGGTCCCTAAAGGTCATATGGTTCATTTATTGATCTACTAGGAAAAAAGAAGACGGGATTAGAATTAGGGTTTAGGGTTAGTTTAATGGGAAAATAAATAAAATAAATAATAATTTATCAGTCAATAGTGGTTCCCCTTTGTTTATGTTAGACTTATAGGAAATAACCGAAAAGTTCATATGATGACGTCATATCTGCTATTGATCTTTTTTAAAAAAAACAATGGGATCCAAGCACTGCAACACTGATGGATAAAAAAATAAACCTCATTTGGTAACATTCCCATGAGAGTATCTTGGTCAGACTATGAACTTTTCGCCTGACACTGTGTATGAATAAGTGTGAGGAGTTACACTGGCTATAGGTGAAGGGTGGCCTAAAGTCGCGTATCAGCCAGGCAGTGAGGGGAGTCTATCCCCTTCTCACTTGCGCTAGACCAAGGAGATTGTTTTTGGCGTCTGTGGTGGAATGCCAAATCTACCATCAGCTTCTCACTTTACGCACAGATTCCTGTGCTTCTCATGCACAGAGTTGGTGAGGGCCGTATTTAACCCGGAACCTTGTGGTTCAGGGCTCTATGTTAATGTCCCGTCGTCCCAGGGACGATAAAAATTACATCCGGGACAATCAATACATCAACCGGGACAGTTTGCCGGGGACGGTAAAAATTTTTCCTAAAAGTTAGTACTACATTCCAATAATGGCCGTCTAGTGATTGCCGCGAATGCTGACCTCAAAATGAGGCTCGGCACCGCAGGTCTATTCTCAAAGCCATGTAATGAATGATGGTGGAGGAAGATAGTTTAAAAGGACCGAATTATTTACTACTAACCCTACTCAGGGTAACTTAAAGTAAAAATTTTTTTTTTTTTTTTTTTAAGCTCAAACACACTAGGAAATGGATTTTTTGTCCAAATATACAGAATTATCACTGCTTCAGCTTTTTTTAATGTTTTATTACATGTTATTATGCTACTGATGACTGACAAGTATAGATGATGCTAATGAATTAAAACAAAAAATATTTGATTTGGGACGGTTCAAACCCCATTCGGGATGGTTGATAATTTTGTTCGGACGGCCATGAAAAAAAGTTAGTGTCGGGGCCTGTTGTGGTTCCTAGGCGACACTCTACCGACTGAGCTAAACATGCCCTTTCATCAGTGCGATACGATACTCATCAACGGTGAGATTGATGATTATGATGATAGGTGCGGTGCAGCCCAGCTAGCTACCATGACGGAAAACCGGAGACATGGACATGTGCTTGTGTAAAGTGAGCCCCACACCCCAACAAAATTATCAAGGAGACTTACTTTAAACCTATCAGATTCTAGCTCCATTTACCAACATTCAAAAAATAGATAGTACAATTTTTATTCTAAATCCCATTTGCCTAGCTTGTTAAAAATATTTAGAAAATAAAACTAAAATTGATATTTAGTGTCAAACAAAAAACAATAATTTAAGTTAAATAACCAACAGTCTTCGTAATGATAGGTTGGAACCACTGGTCTAAACTATGGCCAAATGGGCCACAGCAAATTTCAGGTGGACAAGGAAATATTATAATTCTATATGATTTCAGAGCATTCACTTTTTATATACAAAATCCAACCATATATGTGGGAAATTTATATTTTCTAGAAAGTAAGATGTCAACTAATTCACGTAGGGAGAGTGGGAGAGATTTACGCCCCTGATACGTCTCTATATGCCAATTGAATAAGATAATGAACTTAGAGCGGTTAAAATTGCAAATCGTCGTCAAAATGGTTGTATCTTGATTGAATAAATATTTATGTAAAATGGAAATATTTTTCATTTTAATAATTTCATGGGCCACAAAAAAAAATTCTGGATTCAAAGTAGGCCATGAGCTGAAAAAGGTTGGGAACCCCCTGGTTTAGACAAATATAAACAGCCTTGATAATGGTTCGGAAAAGAACTGAAAATACTTGGTTTACCAATAATAATTCTTTTGGACAACTGATTAACACCTTTCAAGATGATAACGTAAAAATGTTTAAAAAACAATAAGGATTATTTTGTTTAACCCAATTTGTTTGAATGAAAAGATGTTGCCCAAATATACCCATTCATATATATATATATATATATATATATATGAATTTGTCTGCCTTAATTTTCTCTCAAATTCCTGATTGTTTATATTTTCTTTCTTTTTAGGTAAGTACTGCTTCAACTAATTTCATCAAAGTTTATGTAAGTCTTTTAATCATATACCACATTTCTCTCTTTCACTTTCTCTCTTTCACTTTCTCTTTTCTTTCTTTTTCTCTCTTTCACTTTCTCTCTTTCACTTTCTCTCTCTTTCTGTCTTTCACTTTCACTTCTTTCTTTTTCTTCTCTTCTTTTTCTTTCTCTTTCCTTTTTCTTTCTCTCTTTTCTTCTTTCTCTTTCTTTTCTTTCTCTTCTTTTTCTTTCTCTTTCTTTCTTTCTCTTTTTTTTCTTTCTTTCTTTCTTTTCTTTCTTTTTCTTTTTCTTTCTTTTTCCTTTTTCTTTCTTTTCTTTCTTTCTTTTTCTTTTCTTTCTTCTCTTTCTTCTTTCTTCTCTTCTCTTTCTTTCTCTCTTTTCTTCTCTTTCTTTTCTCTCTTTTCTTTCTTTCTCTCTTTCTCTCTTTCTTTCTCTCTCTTTTTTCTTCTCTTCTTCTCTCTTTCTTCTTTCTTTTCCTCTCTTTCTTTCTTTCTCCTTCTCTCTCTTTCTTTTTCTTTCTCCTTTCTCTTTTTCTCCTTTTCTTTCTCTCTCTCTCTTTTCTCTCTCTCTTTTTTTTCTCTCTCTCTCTCTCTTCTTTCTCTTTCTCTTTCTTTCTCTTTCTCTTTCTTTCTTTCTCTTTCTCTTTATCTCTTTCTTTTTATCTTTTTCTTTTCTCTCTCTTTCACTCTCTTTCACTCACTGTCTCTCCTTTTGTTTCTCTCTCTTTCACACACATTTTTATCTTTTTGTTGTGTGCTGAGCAAATTGAAGTTTAAAAAAAAAAACAAATGAAATTATCTACTTCCTTATGCCGAGGTGAGTCAAAACTTTTACAATATTTGATGTACGCAGTGATGCTGATAGCTTTTTGATTTAATGCATCCTGGGCGCACATATTTGCTTTGAAGGAGCCCTGGGAAATTAATGAAGTCCCAACTAAAGTTTCTTAATAAATTGTAGGGTTTTTTATTTATTCTGCCAGAAAACACTAAAGCCATCTAACTTCCTACTTTTGTAACCTATCCTGTGTAATTCATTTCTAAGAAACATTTGAAATGTATTTACAGTTAGCTTGAAATGGTGAGGGAAGAAAAAGAAAAAACACTGGGACGACATATGATTTTATTGCATGCTTTTAGATATGTGTCAGGATGCAGGACGCGTACTATGTTGTATACTCTCTTTCCTTATTTCTTACTTCTATTCTTCTTCTTCAGCGTTCTCTTCTAGCGTCTGGACTTCGTCTTGGGACTTCGTGTTGGTCTTCCATTGGGCGTTTCTCTTTATCAGAAGCCCGGTGTCATTGGTAGTTTTTAGATAATAACACAAGACTTAGATTTAACTTAGATCATATTTTATTCTGAAACCCCACCAGAACTACCTGCGCAGATTGAGTTGGCAGCGTGCATTACACAACTTACCACCGTCATGGTTTTTGGCCGATCTGACTAAAACTCTTCTAATCTAAACCAGAAAGAGGGTCTTCTCCACCGAATCTCACGGTATCACCGAAGGATCAGGGACTGAGTCAAGCCATGTCATTCAATCTTTCAAGGCCGCCGGCTGAACTATATAACAGCCATTTTGGGTTTTCTACACTACGCTACATAAGTATTAGCGAATCTAATAATTATGTAGACACCTATCAGCATCTCTGATTTAATGTAGGTACAATTTTCAGCCTCTGGATACTTTTGCGGAAAATTCCTGAAGATAACAAATCACACTTGACTGTGAGTTTGATTCATATTGCTGGTTTAGGATTCTGTCTGTAATTAGAAAATATTTTCAGCTACAAAATGGGGTGGGTGTTTTAAGCGTAGTTTTTGGCATAGTCATGTGTTGGAAATTTTTGGCATATAAAGCATGCTGGGCCCATAACCTGTACATTTTTGTGGACAGTTCACCTTATATCAAAACAGCGGATGTTTGAATATTTTGAATATAAAGCATGCTGGCCCATAACCTGTTACGATTTTGTGGACAGTTCACCTTATATCAAAACAGGAGTGTGTTGGAATATTGTGGCATTATAAGCTATGCTGGCCATTACCTGTTACGATTTTTTGTGATGGACAGTTCACCATTATATCAAAAACGGGGGCATGTGTTGGAATATTTTAGCATATAAAGCATGCTGCCCATAACCTGTTACGATTTTTGTGGACTTCACCTTATATCAAAACGGGGATGTGTTGGAATATTAGCATATAAAGCATGCTGCGCCATACCTGTTACGATTATGTGCACAGTTCACTTATATTCAAAAACAGGGATGTGTTGGAATATTAACAGTATAAAGACATGCTGTGCCCATAACCTGGTTACGATTTTTGTCGGACAATTCACCGTATGCTCAAAACAGCGGGATGTTGTTGGAATATTAATATAATAATAAGGTGTGTGTAGACAGGATTGCGCAACCAAGAGTATTGATTGTCACGTAAAAATGTGTTATTAACTCAATGCCTGATATCCGTGAGCCATTTGTCCAATTCAACAGAAGGTTCCAGAGTTCGAAGTAGTTCTTGAGTCAGCAAGAAATACCCTGAATCATTTTGTTGTCCTTAAAAATTTCTACCCTGTCGGCTGGGGCGTTTTAATACACCAACTACACCTCTGCAGACGGGTAAGAATCCCCAATGGGGCCACCTGTTGGCCTGTGGGTGGCAAACCGTTGAGCTTAAGGATGGAAATCCTAGGTGAGCAGTCCATGACATGCAACATTCCACTTAACCCTTACTTAGGCAGACGGGCAGTCAGAAGAGACACCCTCCAATCAATTGGCTGCCATGGTCAAGCCCTAGCATCTATATGATGGTGCCCCAAACCCATTGCCCTTTATGCAACCATCTCTTTTCTTTTNTTGATTCAGAGTTTTCCTTCTCCTAGATTGGTTACCTAGCCATGGTTAAAGAGTCCAGTCTACTCTGCTATTTACCCATAGCTGGAAGGAGAATTGGATTCATACCTTTCCCAAGGGTATTAGCACCATGTGAAATGCCAACAACTCCGTCCAGGAATTGAACTCGCGTTGACGAGTCCATTTCCTAACCAAGACTCATATATATATATATATATATATAATATATATAGTATATATAAAAAGATATGAAAACACCACAAAATGCTGTTAAAGTGAAAACATTTTATAACTTAGCTGATATTGAACAATATTTCGATTTTATGAAAATCATCATCAGAGATTGTTTATACTCCGTGTTGTTAAGAGCGGAGATTGGCCGAGAAAAATGCGGCGGAAATGCTCACATTCGAAACTATTGTATAACTTTTTTCTTTTTTGCAACATCAAGGTTTTTTGTTTTGAACTCATATGACTTTTGTCTCCGGTCTTAACAACATGGAGTATAAACAAGCTCTGATGGTGATTTTCATAAAATTGAAATATTGTTCAATATTCAGCTATGAATATGTTATAAAATGTTCTCACTTCGTCGGATTCATTTCCTTTCTTTAACTTATATATATATATATATATATACACACACACACCAACTCTGCACGAGCAAGATGCGACACAAGGTCAATTTCTTAAGCAGGTTTAACAGGTTTGAATTCAGAGTTTTCCTTCTCCTAGATTGGTTACCGTAGCCATGGTTAAAGTGTCCAGTTTACCCTGCTATTTACCCATAGCTGGAAGTAGAATTGGATTCATACCTTTCCCAAGGGTATTAGCACATGTGAAATGCCAACATCTCCGTCCAGGAATTGAACTCGCGTTGATGAGTCCATTTCCTACGACTCTAACCATTAGACCACGCGCCTCCATCTATATATATATATATATATATATATATATATAGTCATCCACAGAACACAGTGTTTCAATGTTTACGTCAAATCCAACCAACCAACCCTTCACATGAGCAAGATGCAACACAAGGCCAATATAGAGATTTCCTTCTCCTAGACCGGTTGCCATACCAAGGTTAAAGAGCCCTACTTATTTACCCATAGTTGGAGAGAGAATAGTTGGATTCCTACCTTTCCCAAGGGTATTAGCGCTATGTGAAATGCTAACAGCCTTATCCAGGATTTGAACTCAGATGGCTGTGTCTATTTGTTTTTCATATCTCCACCCTAAAGTGATTTAAAATCAGTTAAATTTTCAAATATCAATGGACAAATTCATAAATGACATTCTCCTGTGGACTACTACACATGGACACACCAGTGTTTGCCAAGTCAATTTTTCTGTGATCCCAGTGATGTTGATAGCTTTTTAATTTAGTGCATCCTGGAACGCATGTATTTGATTTGAACGAAGTTTCTTGATTTCTTGAGTTTTTTATCTATGAACAACTAAAGCCGTCTAACCTCTACTTGTACCCCATACTGTGTAATTCATTTCCAAGAAAATATTGAAATGCATTTACAGTAAGCTGGAAATGGTGGGGGAAGAAAAAAACAAAACACTGGGAGACATGGATACAATTTTTACTGCATCCTTTAGATTTTTATGCATCACTGACGCAAGGCATGTATCTATCGGCATCTCTGGTTACCCACCCTATTACTGCAAGTACCTCAACTAGTTATATATCATCAAAGTGAATATGCAAATTTCCTTTGTGTGCTGTGCAAGGAAAGACACTGCCATCTTGTATAAGACTTACACGCCAACGTCTCATTGAAGGCGGCAAACAGGTTAATGCCTCTCAGAGAAAAAAGACTGTTTTGTGATTTCCTTGAGTGGGCTAAAAATGGGAGGTTTTTGGTGTGAAATTTCCGGAAACATCCCAAGGTCAAAGAATAAAATGAAAGAGCAGCTGTCGGATCTTTTTATGGATCGGTTGGGTTGGCTGGTTGTAAATGGGAATTTGTTTTATTGGATCGCAATGAAAACAAAGAAATTGAAAATAAAAGTAATCTAGCAACTCAATGTGAAAAAGGATAAAGAAAATTTTTTTTTAATCTTATAAATTTATACTCCTCCCCTTCACTAATAAAAAAACATTTTTTTTTTTTTTTTTCGAATTAAAAAAAAAAAAAAAATCTGCTAAGAACATGTCACAAAGAATTTTAATACAAATTAAAGTAAGTAAAAGAAAGTCGTCAGGGTGGTCTAATGTCGGTATCAGCCAGACAGCGAGGGAGACTACCTCCTTTTCACTAGCGCTAGACCAAGGAGATTATTTTTTAGCATCCACTCCATGGAAAAAAAAAAAAAAAAAAAAAAAAATAGTCGTCAGGGGTGGCCTACAGTCGGTATCTGCCAGACAGCAAGGGAGTCTATCCCCTTTTCACTAGCTCTAGACAAAGGAGATTGTTTTCGCATCTGAGGTGGAGCACCACACCTACCATCAGCTCTTTTACCGCACATATCCCTGTGCTACTCAAGATGTCAATAGGAAGAAAGAAAACAGATCCATAAATGGATTGCATATTCTGTGCAATAATGACAAGAATTGGAAAGTTCTAATCCGGGGGAGAGATTTTAAATCATCATCATCATCATGTCATGCTAATAACATAAAGTCGTCAGTATCAGCCAGACAGTGAGGGAGTCTATCCCTTTTCACTAGCACTGGACCAAGGAGATTATTTTTTAGCATCTGAGGTGGAGCTCCTCACTTACATCAGCTCCTCACTTTACCGGCACAGGTTCATGTGCTACTCATACACTGAGTTTGGCGAGGGCCAGTATCAAACCCAGAACCTTGTGATTCCTATAACAGAACCATTACACCAACATGCGCCTGTAAATGTGTAAAAATTTCTTTTCTTTTTCCTTTTTCCATTTTGCATTTAATCATGGGTTGTTTGAGGCAATCTAACTCGGATTTCATCGAGACCTTTTTGATGAATAAGATTTATTCTCTGTATTAATGATCTTGACTATAAATTAGATACACTGGATAAACTTATACCAATTCTAAGGGTATTGGGAACTAAGCAGTGACATAGTTTTGGTTACAGACAGACTGACTCCATTATGATAAGATTTAAAAACTCTGTTTGTAAGCTTTTTTAAAAAAAAATTTTTTTTGCCAACTATTGTATTCCAAGAAAAAATTAAGAAAGTCCTGTAAATGTGTAAAAAAATTTTTTTTTTTTCATTTATCTTGTTTCATACCTTTCCAAAGGTATTAGCACTATGTGAAATGCAAACAGCCTCCACTAGGATTTGAACTCATCTCGTCATGTCATTTTCTACAACAGTAACCATTACAACCAACCGTGCCTGTAAATCTGTAAAAATGTCTTTGTTTCTTTCTGTTTGTTTTTTCCATTAAATCTCCTGTTATTTCTTCCGCCTCTTTTTTCCGCTTCTTCATTTTCTGTGAGTTGAAAGTTTGAATTAGCAAAATGCTGATTTATTGAAATCCTTAAAAGCAACATTAGCAGAAACACTGAGAGATTACCAAATTGGAATGAAAGTCCAAATAATTGCAGAGATTTTCAGATTTGTTTTTTTGTGGTTGGATTTTTGATTGTTTGGTCAATGGAAATGCTAAGTGGATTCTGAGAGTTTTCTTACCTGATACGGAATAATGGCTGTGATTAATTGATGAATCTTAATAATGGATATTGACACAAATGAATAGCTTCCACTTCTCGCTCAAAATGGTCGTGTTTTGAATTGGATCAGAATCATCTACTTCTTAGACTTTCATCTGTGAAGTTGTCTGCAATGATAGAAATTATAAGATATTCTTTAAACATTGGTTTTTTGGGTAAAATGAATAGATAGATATTCTAGCCAAACAAGACGTTAAGTAAAAAAAAAAAAAAATATTCATGTTGTTACTATTTGAATTTTATTTTTATTTTATCTTCATGAATATAAATCAAATCTTCATTATTTTGCTCAAAAACCGAGCCCTGGTGATATTTAATGTGTATATATATTTATTCATATGATAGGCTGTACTGGCTGTTAAGTAGACCAAGCATAAAATGAATACAGTGTGGAACCAATAATTGAGAAGGCTAGATCAGATTTAAAAAACAAAAAAAAACAAAAAAACTATATGAGTCTAGGTAAAAATCATACATAAATGAATAGGTAGATATTCTAGCTAAAAAAACCCCAAGACATTAGATTATAAGTTCCCAAATTCACACTGAATTGTCCAATTGGACACATGGCCTAGTGGATAAGGTAGTTAGGTTAAGACGGTTATCTCTGGATTCCAGGTTCAATCCTGACAGGTGGCAGTTACATAGAAAATAATCAACACAGCTCCTACCCCAGCTACGGTTAGCCGAACAGGAACTCCATGGACTGAATAAAATGGTTAGGTTCAAAGTTCCGTGATGACAAGAAGGTTCACAAGTCCAAAAAGAAGGTTTCTGAGATGGTTCCGAGTTCGACAAGAAATACCTGAAGAAGGCCAGAGGGCATATCGGCCGAAACGTAGTACAGATAACAATGAAAATGAGGACAATAGCCCGAATAATGCAGATAATACTAATCATCAACGCTCATCTAAAACATTCAGAGAAATTGTTTTTTTGTTTTTTTATTTGTGATAGACAAATTTCATTTTGTAATATAATATGTCTGTGAGGGTTGGCTGAAAACTTGATATAGTGCCGGTTTAGCTCAGTCGGTAGAGGTTCGGCTAGGAACTGCAAGGTTTCTAGTTCGATACGGCCCTCGCCAACTCGGTGTATGAGTAGCACAGGGATTTGTGCGATAAGTGAGGAGCTATGGTAGGTAATTTCATTTTGTAATATAAATGTTTGTGAGGGTTGCCTGAAATTTATATATATCAGAGATGGTGATAGTATGCATCCTGCGTCACTGATGCATAAAAATCTTAAAAGGACACAGGAAAATAGTTTGATTTTTTTTTTGCTCAGAACAATCTTTTTGGTACAAATAAAGTTCAATAGATATGAAATAATAATAGAAAAAATCTTTGTCATAGATGCAGTGCCACATCGAGATATTGATCTTGCTATGAAAAATTTAAAAAATCAATAACTTAAAAATTGGTTGACTTTCAGACTTTTTTGATAGTATGTTTAGATTTCTCAGGCAAAAATGCTTTTATAAACCAATTTTTAGGTGTAGGGAAGCTCTAAACTCTTTTTTACAGACAAAATAGTTTACAAAACGTCTCCATTTTTTGAGACCCTCCTCAATTTGGAGAGCTAAAAATCGACATAACTCCGCCAATTTTTTTTTCATCTCCTTCTACTGACGGGGATATGCATGGGGGGTTAGTGACTGCTTGAGAATTTTCATTCCCTTGTTACTCCTTCCATGAATTCACTTAGTGTGATTCATTGGTTGGAGCCAGCTCAACTGACCCAGGGTGAATACCATACAGTAATATATAATATATACTATATTAACACACAAACACACACACACCCAAAGTCTATTTTCTTAAGCAGAGTTTTAACAGGTTTGAATTCAGTGTTCTTCTTCTAGACTGGTTACCTAAGCACGGTAAAGAGCCCACTCTGCCTGCTATTTGCCTATAGCTGGAGGGAAAACTGGATTAAATACTTCCCAAGGGCATTAGCGTATGTGAAATGCCAACAGCTTCGTCCAAGAATTGAACTCAGGTCAACGAGTCCATTTCCTATGACCCTAACCCTTAGACCACACGCCTCCAGTAACAGATATATGCCGAAATAAAGTGAGATCTTTTAATCTGCGTATTTCTAAGTTAATGTGCCGATTGATCGTATTAATTAATTGATATTAATTATCTTAATTAACTGTGGCTGTTTTGACTTAACGTGTAAGCTTACCTGTAGCGTCATGTTCATTAGTATATTTTGTAAACACGTGATGCCAGGTGATTATGTAGTTGTATTTTGATTTACCTGAATATTACTTCTCCAGATGTCTTCTTCTTCTTCTTTTTTTGTCGGCCATCTTCTCGTTACATGGCTAGAGTTGCACCAACCACATTTCTTTGCTTATTAACAGGACTTCAAAGTTTTTTGGGGTATATTTATTATTTATTATTGTGTGTATTTATGAGATGAGGCTTAATATGAATAATCATGATATATCGGACCATTGTCATCTAACACAATAAAGATGAGGACAACAGTCCAGTATGTCATAATTATTTATATTACAATTATTATTTATTATTATTATTATTTATTATTATTATCATTATTTTAAAATTAAATTCAAAAAGTTTTTAGTTAGGTGTTTCAATTTTTAATGTAGGTAAATACTAAACTGGACTCTTAATTTGTGTCCACCTGGTTAGCTAAATTGAACATTACTTTTTTGTTGAATTCTATAAAGTAAACATCTTTTTTCTGTTAGTTTTTTTTTTCTTTTCTTAAAGCCAGAAACCAGTTATGGCTTTTTTCTTTTTTCTCCAAATACCAGAAAATCAAGCTTTAAAAAAAAGAAAAAGAATCCTGTTACATTTGTTATATTTGGTAGTATGTGTAATGGCCCACCAGGTGGCTATAAAATTTAATATTAATATATTTTGTTCTATACATGTTTTTGCTGTAATAAAAAGTTGAACGTATAAATTCATGCTCAGTTTTACATAGATAAAAAATCTCGTCTATAGGGTGGGTTTTCAGCTGCTATTAAAATTTGTTATTACTGAAAATATCTGTTATCTTTGTATCTCTTCACTTTGAAGATGCTTGTTTTAGTTATTTCATCTTTTAATTCTGATTAATCTTAAATCTAATTTTAGATTTTTTTTTTTTTTTTTCCTTTTTTTTTTTGTTTAAATTAAAAGAAAAAATGATTTTCGCTGAGTCGGATAATAATTAGAAAAATTATTATATTATCTATTTATTATTTGACTGTCGACTATTCGAGTCTATTTGTAATAAAAAAAGAAATGTTTTATTATTTCATTTATTATTTAAATCTAATTCTAGTGTTTTTTTTTTTGTTTTTTTTTTTTTCAATCAAAAAAATGATTTTTGTTTAGGTCGAATATAATCAATAAACCTATTAGATTATCTATTTATCATTATTTAGTCTATTTGTATAAAAAAAGAATGTTTTATTATTTCATCTTTTAAATCTGGTTAATTTTACATCTAATTTTAGTGTAATTTCTTTTTTTTTTTTTTTATGCAATTCTATATTCTATTTCTTTATTCATTTTTAGATTCTATTTGATTCTATTTTTATTCTATATTCTATATATACATTTAAATATCTAAGATATTCTATATTCTGTTTTATATCTATTTATATTCTATTTTTTAGTGTAATTCTTTTTTTTTTTTCTAAATTAAAAGTAAAAATGATTTTTGCTAGCGGAATGTATCAGTGAACTAAATAATGAAATAATAAAACATTGTTTTTTTGTTTATTACAAATAGACTTGAATAATGATAATTATTTAAGTCTCTTTGTATATAAAAAAAGATGTTTTATTATTTCATCTTTTTAATTCTGGTTAATTTTACATCTAATTTCATGTAATTTTTTTGGGTTTATTTTTTTTTCTAATGTAAAAAGTAAAAATGATTTTTGCCATCCGGAATGTAATCAGTGACTATAAATTATCTATTTATCATATTTAAGTCTATTTTATATAAAAAAAAATAATGTTTTATTATTCATCTTTTAATTCTGGTTAATTTTACATCTAATTTTATGTAATTCTTTTTTTTTTTTTTTTCTAAATTAAAAATGATGTTTTGCGTTTGTCGGAAATAATCAGTGAACTATCAATCATCTTTTTATCATTGGCCTTGTCACCAGTACGAACTATTTGAGTTTATTGTATTTTATAAAAATAATGATTTATAATATTTTCATGTTTGATTGTTTGTACGTTATATGATTTTGTTTTGTGAATATTTTCAGAATATTTCTGAGATTTAATGTTTTCACATCAAGCCATAGCACCTATAGGATTGTCCCAACCCTATTGACCTCATGGCAAACCCCAACCCTTTTTTCAATATATGTGCTAGAAGGCGTGGCTGAGGGTCTTAATGTCCTGGGTATGACACCAAACTCTTCTGATAGTGAAGTTCCAGTTCTGGAGCTCTGGGGAATGTGGAGTACCCCTTAATCACCATTACTCACAGGTCCACTCTGACCGGAGTGGTAGTATCTGTAGGGTCTCAATCAATGGGTCCCTGTCAAACTCCGCTTAAGAAATTGACCTTGTGTCGCATCCTGCTCGTGCAGAGTTTTAATATATATATATATATATATATATATATATATATATATATATAAGGTTTCTTCTAATTTCTGAAAATAAATCGTTCCATGGAAACCATTATTCAGCTGAAATTGCATAAAACGAAAAAAGCAATTACCATTATTTATCTAAAAAAAAAAAAAGTTTCTATCATTTCTAAAAGAGACGCCCAAAATAACGTTGACTGAGATATTCACCTGCAAGTGACAGTGTTGTAATAATTACAGTAAATTATGATACAGATGTTTTTTTTTTTAAACCAGAATGTGTTGAATGAGTGTTGTAATGGTTATTATTATTATTATAGGAAATATCGGATCATTGATGACTAAAATAATAACCCCACAGATTTTGTCTAGTAAGGAGGGTGGCTAAATACCCTGCGGGATGAAAAACAAGACTGACCAGAAGTGGTAGTACTTGTCAGGGTCCATTCTAGGAGGAAGAGGAGAGGGAGGAGGAGAGGGAGGAGATGGGTAAATAGCAGGGCAGACTGGACTCTTAAACCATGGCTAGGTAACTAGTCTAGGAGAAGGAAAACTCTGAATTCAAACCTGTTAAACTCCGCTTAAGAAATTGACCTTGTGTCGCATCCTGCTCGTGCAGAGTTTATTTATATATATATATATATAAAGGTTTCTTCTAATTTGGTGACTAAAACAATAACCCCACAGATTTTGTCTAGTAAGGAGGGTGGCTAAATACCCTGCGGGATGAAAAACAAAACTGACCAGGAGTGGTAGTACTTGTCACAGTCCATTCTATGGGCTAAATAGAAAAAAAAAATTGAGCTTAAAAAAAAAATTGAGTACCCATTGAGAATGAATAAAACAAAACATCTTCGGCATGAAATGACCCAACAGGGGTTGACATGACATAAAATCCAACCAACCAACCAACTGAAAAAAAAAACAACTCCAGGGCATAAAATAAGGGAAATGAGAATGAAAAAAAAAAAAAACCATTTCATGAAAGTTTGACCTTTACAAATGTCTTAATGAAAAAGAAAAAAAAAAACATCAGAAAAGAAAAAGAAAAATGATCAGACAACAAATGAGGATTGATTATTAATATAAAGAGATTTATTAGAGAAGGAGGGAGAGGAGGAGGAGGAGAGAGAGAAGAGGGAGAGAGGAGAAGAGGGAGGAGGAGGAGAAGAGAAAGAGGAGGAGAAGAGAAGAGGAGAAGAGGGAGGAAGAGGAGAAGAGGGAGAAGAGGGAGAAGAGGGAGGAAGAGGAAATATAATCTTTTTTCCTAGTTGTATATGTTAGTTTCTCTGGGAGAGTAAAGAGAGAGTGATGGAGAATTTGAAATGTATTTGTATGTTAAATTTCATAAGCAGCAACTAGTAGCTTAAATTAGTTCAAACCTTCACTTTCTTGGAAATCTTACAAAATGATTTTAATGTTTTGTCCGGTCGTATGAAGGTTTTTAATGTAATTTGCTTTGCAAAATCACTTTTCCCGAATCCCAATTATTTTACCCAGAACTCAATGGGTAACCCAACTGTTCACATTTTGTCTAATATATATATATATATATATATATATATATATATATATATAGGGCAGTTGATGTGTGTGTGTATGTATATATATATATATATATATATATATATATATATATATATTATTATATTTTTGCTTGAAGGCAATTACAATGCATGTATCGCATAAAATTCAATACTTTTTTATAAAAAATGAATTTGAACTTGTTCATTTTCTATAAAAAAAAGTATCGAATTTTATGCGATACATGCATTGTAATTGCCTTCAAGCAAAAATATAATATATACTTTATTCAACAATGCTACTAAAAAACAAACATCCAAAAATCTTATATATATATATATATATATCTCCATATGAAATATTTAACAAGAAAATAATTATATATACACATTAAATATCAATGGTTCTTGCTTTTTGTGCAAAAATCATCAAGATTTGATTTACATTCACAAAGATAATTAAAGAATAAAATTTAAATAGTAACAGCATGGGATTTTTTTTTTTTTTTTTTTTTTTTGCATTTAATATTTCAAATAGGAGACATTAATTTTTCTTTTCCGAAATCTGTGCACTTTTTTTATTCTGACGCCTCACCAGGCCGAATCAACTCAAGGTCTTTTTCTACATAGGGATTTCAATGGGGCATCCTGCGATGATCCAACTTGCGATTCAGTAATGATGGATCTGCGAGACTGACCTTTTTTTGTCTCCTTCCACCCCCCCTACCCACGCGACGCCGGGTAGCCGTTTCTAGTGTTAAGTAAAAGGAAAACATTGGAGTTTTAGGAGTAAAGCTTCTCACGTGAGTCAGCATGACATTGGGTGGGGTTAGAGATGGTTAATATTTAGGAAGAATGTTCCATGTGGGTGTATATATGCAAAATGGGGAGAGAGAGAGAGAGAGAGGGAGAGAGAGTGAAAAGGGAGAGAGAGAGAGATCTAAAAGGAGAGAGAGAGAGAGAGAGATAAAGATCTGTAAGCCCCCATGATAATTTTTGGAGAAAGGGAAGGGGTTAAATAAAAGGGGAGATTAGTTTCACACACGCACACAAGGGGGCGCTATATTACAAACTTAAGTAGGGAAGATATCAACTACCAATGAATATGAAGTTTTCATTTCTTTTAGGGGAGGGCAGTTTTTATTCTTTGCAGGAGGTGAATATTTGTCATTAAAATTAGCCATACTTGAGACATTATTTGGCCAAGATATTAATAATCCACCTGTCACTTTGAGAAACTTGAGATTAACTCACATAGGAGAAGGTTGGTTGGGTTTTACAGCATGTCAACCCATTGGTTCATTTTTATGTGTAGAGGGGTTATATACACACACACACACACACACATATATATATATGAGGTTAAGTAAACAAATAAATGTGTTTATTTTTATATGGCTTTAAGCTGACAATTTTTTGAGGATATGTGCTTAATTGAAGTCATACCTAATTTTGAAAATTAATTAGTTAATAATTAATGAATTTAGGCGGGCATATATGTTCAAATGTAAGGCTAAACAAATCGAGAAAATCTCAATCCCTGAATGTACATTTCGACCTATTTCGACCTTGCTGATGAGACCTAATAGGTCGAAATGTACATTCAGGGATTGACATTTTCTCGATTTGTTTAGCCTTACATTTGAACATATATGCCCGCCTAAATTCATTAATTATTAACTAATTAATTTAAAAATTAGGTACGACTGCAATTAAGCACATATCCTCCCCCCCCCAAAAAAAAAATTATATATATATACACCAACCCCTCCACACAAGTAAGATGTGACACAAGGTCCATTTCTTAAACGGCGTTTAACGGGTTTGAATTTAGAGATTTACTTCTTTTAGACAAGGTTACCTAGCCAAGGTTAAAGAGCCCAGTCTGCCCTATCATTTATCCGTAGTTGGATGCATATCTTCCCCAATGGTATTAACACTATGTGAAATGCAAACAGCCTCGTTCAGGATTTGAACTCTGATCAACGAGTCCATTTATTATGACTAACCATTACACCATGTGCCTCCATATATATATATATATATATATATATATATATACACATATATATACACATGTAGAATTAAACAAAAGACACATCTCCTGTTTAACAATTTTATTTTTGATCTTTTCGAGTTTTCTGGCCAACTTTTTAATGTTTGGGTGGAATTCATGGATAAGTCCACCAAAGTTCAAGTGCCGAAAGTACTCAGGACCTGAACTTTGGTGGACTTATCCACGAATTCCACCCAAATATTGAAAAGTTGGCCAGAAAACTCGAAAAGATCAAAAATAAAATTGTTAAACAGGAGATGTGTCTTTTGTTTAATTCTACATGTATAAATGAAAGAATTCTGCCCAAATACACACACACATATATATATATAAGTTAAGAGAAAGGAAATGAATCCGACGGTATAAGTATAGATAAAAAGATATGAAAACACACAATATGCCGTTAAAGTGAATAGGATATAAAATGTTTTCACTTTAACAGCATATTGTGTGTTTTTATATATTTTTATCTATACTTATAATATATATATATATATATATATATATATATATATATATATATATATATATGAGAAGTAAACAAACAGACGATGTTTGTGATATGGCTATTTTCAGCCGACAATATTTGGGAGTATATGTGCTTAATTGAAGTCGAACCTAATTTTATGAAAGTTAATTAATTAATAATTAATTAATTAGGCGGGATTACCTATTAAATTTAAGGCTAAACAAATCGAGAAAAATCAATCTCTGTATGTACATTTCGGCCTATTAGGCCTCATCAGCAGAGCTATAGATACAAAGACCGCCCCGTGTGCGATTCGAAACCTGATTGTCAAGCTGACTGTCAAGCGTCTTACCACCACACCAACCGGACTTAGCAGATTTCTTCGTTTTGTTAAGGAGTAGGTATTTATATTCCTCTTAAGTGACCTCACTTGTATCTTTGTATCTATAGCTCTGCTGATGAGGCCTAATAGGCCGAAATGTACATACAGAGATTGATTTTTCTCGATTTGTTTAGCCTTAAATTTAATAGGTAATCCGCCTAATTAATTATTTATTAATTAATTAACTTTCATAAAATTAGGTTCGACTTCAATTAAGCACATATACTCCCAAATATATATATATATATATTCATCAAAATTTGCTACACGTTTTCATTGTAGTAGCATTAGTAGTTAATCCAAAAGTGCTCAATACATTTCGTAAAATATAAAGCATTTATAGTTGTAAAAAAAAAAAAAAGGTTTTCTCTCTACCAGGGTTTCGGTGTTCAAGGTACACCTTCCTCAGGAGAACTAAAAAATTATAGGTAGTCACATTTTATATATACTTGTCTGGTTTAGAATTATTTCTTATTTCTCTCTCCGTCTTTTAATTAGTATAGACTTCAGTTTTTTTATATCTAAACTATTTCCCTTTGAAAGATGAGTGAATAATTATCTATCAAAATGTTTGATATATCAAAACCACATTAAAGAAAAATCTACTAAAATTGTGTCTAATTAGTGACTCACTTTGGTCGTCGTATGTGTGGGTGTAGGGGGGGGGTAGGTGATTTATGGACAGAATGACAGACAGGTGCTTGGACTGAACATTCAATGTTATTAATTGTTGCTGTTGACTTGTCATATTCAGTTGAAAAGAAATTTGTTTTAGGGAAATGAACATATTATATGAAAAATGAAGGAAGGAAGGAAAAGGGAATGAAATATGAAGAATGAAGGAAAAGGAATGAAATATGAAGAAGGAAGGAAAAGGGAAGGAAATATGAAGAACGAAGGAAAAGGGAAGGAAGAACAAAGGAAAAGGGAAGGAAATATGAAGAACAAAGGAAAAGGGAAGGAAATATGAAGAATAAAGGAAGAAAAGGGAATGAAATATGAAGAAGGAAGGAAAAGGGAATGAAATATGAAGAAGGAAGGAAAAGGAAATGAAATATGAAGAACGAAGGAAAGGGAATGAAAAAGAAGAATAAAGGAAGGAAGGGGGAATGAAAAATGAAGAATAAAGGAAGGAAGGGAATGAAAAATGAAGAATAAAGGAAGGAAAAGGGAATGAAAATATGAAGAACGAAGGAAAAGGGAATGAAAAATGAAGAATTAAGGATGGAAGGGGAATGAAAAATGAAGAATAAAGGAAGGAAGGGGATGAAAAATGAAGAATAAAGGAAGGAAGGGGGAATGAAAATGAAGAATAAAGAAGGAAGGGGAATGAAAAATGAAGAATAAAGGAAGGAGGGGAATGAAAAATGAAGAATAAAGGAAGGAAGGGGGAATGAAAAATGAAGAATAAAGGAAGGAGGGGGAATGAAATATGAAGAACAAAGAAAGAGAATGATGAAATATAAAGAACGAAAAAAGAGGGAATGAAATATAAAGAACGAAGAAAGAGGGAATGAAATATAAAGAACGAAGAAAGAGGAAATGAAATATAAAGAAGAAGAAAGAATGAAATATGAAGAATAAAAGAAGAAAACGGAATGAGATATGAAGAATAAAAGAAGAAAGACGGAATGAGATATGAAGAATAAAAGAAGAAAGACGGAATGAGATATGAAGAATAAAAGAAGAAAGACGGAATGAGATATGAAGAATAAAAGAAGAAAAGACGAATGAAATCTGAAGAACGAAAAAAGACGGAATGAAATCTGAAGAACGAAGAAAGACGGAATGAAATCTGAAGAACGAAGAAAGAGTGAATGAAGAATGAAGAATGAAGAACGAAGAAAGAGTGAATGAAGAACGAAGAACGAAGACGGAATGAAATCTGAAGAACGAAGAAGAGTGAATGAAGAACGAAGAAAGAGTGAATGAAGAAGAGTGAAGGAAAAGTGAATAAAATCTGAAGAATGAATGAAAATTTGACCCTCAAATAAAAGCCCATCAAATTTAGAGAAAGAGTTTTCATTCTCTCCTATTTGTAAATATTCAACCATAAGAAAATGAACCATATGGACATGTGTCTATCAGACACACACACACACACACACACAATGAAAGAAACACGACTAAAAACACGTGTCCACCCCCACAGAGTTCCAGTTTCAGCTGGAGAGCCAATAACTTGCTATAAAAGCCAATGTCTTATTTATTTTCTTTTGTTCCTCAACTTTGCAAATGATTATCAAAATTGAGACATTACAAGCCAACAACCTGGTAAGTACATCAATAACTACGAACAGGATTCAATGTACAATTGCCGGGCACTATCTCAATCATCCATATCATTTTTAGACATTTATTTTATAACTAGAAGTGGCTACCCGACGTCGCCTGGGTAGGGGGGGGGTTAAAAGGTAGTCTCGCAGATCCATTATTACTTATCGCGAGTGAGATCCTCACTGGTTGCCCATAAAAATCCCCACGGAAATATATAACAATATAGTAAGAATTTCCATTCAATGATTTACAATTTTTAAACAAATAAGATATAAATGATGCAATTAATTCAATCAATCAATATTATATTTCAAAACGAAAAGAAAACATACAAAAAAAAAATTAAATAAATAACACGCTAATGACTTTCAAATTTGAATTTTTAAATATATTCCCAAATATAACTCAAATCATCATTATTTTTGCTCAAAAACCAAGCTCTGGTGATATTTAATGTGTATATATATATACTTTGTCATTAATTGTTTTATTTTCGAAGTTTCCTCCGGACATACAGATTCACACAACCGCCCTTTAATATGCATAGATAGATATACAATGTGATTAAAAATTGAGGAATAACAGATAAAACACAAACAACTTGATTCAATTGACATTTTCGCCGAGGTATGTTAGCAAGGTTTCTTTCTAATACACCGAAGCGAAATATCAATTGAATAAAGTTGTTTGTGTTTTATCTGTTACTAGAAGTGGCTACCCGGCATCGCCTGGGTTGAGGGGAGATTCTTTTGAAAAAGTTAGTCCCACAGATCCATTATTACTGAATCATGAGTTGGATCACTGCAAGATGCCACATTAAAATCTCCACGTAAAAAAAAAAAGACCCTGCATTGATCCAGCCACTCTGAAAAGAAAAATTAATGTCTACTATTTACAATATTAAATGCAACAAAATAAATTCCATGTTGTTATCATTTAAATTCTATTCTTTAATTATCTTCACGAATATGATTTAAATCTTCAGTATTTTTGCTCAAAAAGCAAGCTCTGGTGATAGTGAATGTGTATATATATTTAATATACCAAACTTATTGGTAAATCCTCGCGGTGAGAAAAAAACCCAGCAAATAGTTTGATTGTAAAAATATACTACCAAACATCACCCGGGGATGGAAAAAAGGAGAGACCAAGATAATCGTACCAACAAAAAATAATCTATTAGTACAATATTTTGGCCAAAAGAAAAAACAATTTATATATATAAGATATATATATATATATATTCATATAAAACAGCCAGGAGACTAAAGCTAATAAGTAAAAAGTGCTCAATACCTAAGTAGAGAAAATAATAAAGATAAATCTAATATGAGTCAGACGAATCTACTAAAAGTTTTGCTTAATGCTCTTCAGGGCTAAGATCTTAGTAGGTTCGTCTGACTCATATTAGATTTATCTTATATATATATATATATATATATACTTTGTCATTAGTGGTTTTATTTTTGTAGTTTCCTCCGGATATACATAAACATAACTGCCCTTTATAGATAGATAGATAGATAGATAGATTCTTCAATTTTTCATTACATTTTGTTAGATTTTACCCAATCTGTTACTCTATATATATATATATATATATATGATGGACTTTCCCGTCGTTTCGATGTATGAGTGTTCATACAATGAACATCCACACAATGATTTGTTTATAGTGGTGAAGGTTTGTGTTGGACCATCCATACTTTTTGGCACAGTCGATAGGAAAGAATTGGTGCATCAAGGGTTGCTACAAACCAATCAACGACAGACCTCAGGAATTTTGAATTCAGAGTTATCCCTCTCCTAGACTAGTTACCTACCCTAGGCTGAAGAGCCCAGTCTGCCCTACTATATTTATACCTATACCCAAGGGTATTAGCGCTATGTGAAATGCTGACGAGTCATTTTCCACGACTCTAACCACTAGCCCACGCGCCTCCAATATATATATATAATATATATATAATATAATAAGATAAATATATAAAGGTTTTACATATCTATTTATTAGGTGACAAAGGAACATTCACAACCATATTGGTTTCATGCGATGCATTCATCAGGTGAAGATGTTTCAAATATCTTCAAATTTATATATTTATCTTATATTATATAACAGCTCTATTTTATATCGAGCACTCTACCAATAATACTGCCTTTGGTACACGGTTCCAGCAAAAGCTGAAATAGTGACCATCTCACACTATAGTTATACGCTCCCATACCGGTCGAGCACTCTAAGACATTTGAAACATCTTCACCTGATGAATGCATCGCATGAAACCAATATGGTTGTGAATGTTCCTTTGTCACCTAATAAATAGATATGTAAAACCTTTATATATTTATCTTATTATATTATATAACAGCTCTATTTTATATTGAGCACTCTACCAATAATACTGCCTTTGGTACACCATTCCAGCAAAAGCTAAAACAGTGACCATCTCACACTATATATATATATATATATATATATATATATATATAGTAAATGAAGAAAAACTCTAAACTTGCTTCATTACAATAATTTATTTCAACCGTATTAATACGGCATCTTCAGGTAATCACAAGGAAATAAATTATTGTAATGAAGCAAGTTTAGAGTTTTTCTTCATTTACTAAATATCTTGCTCTGTCCTTCTACTCACTGGTATTAGGTACATTGAGCTCTCCTTATGGTCTACCTGCATCAGCTTGGTTAAACCACACATGGAAATACCCTAACTACGGAAAAAAACTATATATATATATATATATATTTATTTATTTTACAATGTTTTCAATCGATTTCATGCCGCAATCATCAGGTTGAAAAGTTTGGTGTTTGTTACTCAAAGACACATAGTAAAGAACCATAATGATGATTATAAATGATATATATATAAATAAATATATATATGTGTGTGTTGTGTGTGTGTGTGTGTGTGTGTGTGTGAAAAAAAACCTTAGGAGAAATGAACATCAAATAATAGCCAATCAGATTTGGAGTAGGGATTTGCATTCCAACCGATTTGCAAATATTTTAAGTCAACACAAGAAAATGAAACATATGGACATGTGTTAGACCCAACCAACCCCCCCCCCGCCTTCACCGCCGCCGCCGCCGCACACAAAGAAATACGGACACCCACCCACTCGCATACACACGTGCACCCACCCACCCACATAATTCGGTGTTAATATAATGTGGATTATTAGCCTAATTTTTGCCAAAAGAGGTCATTCGGTAAAGACTAAAGATGTGAAGGGCCACATTTGTTCAAGTCTAAGGTTTTATATCCAATTGTGTTTTAGGAGAGAGATTAAAGTTGAGAGAGAGGGGAAGGGAGAGAAGAGGAGAGAGGGGAAGGGAGAGAAGAGGGGGAAGAGAGAGGGGAAGAGGGAGAGAGAGGGGAAGAGAGGGAGAGAGAAGAGGAGGAGAGGGGAGAGAGGGGAAGAGAGAGAGAAGAGAGAGGGAGAGAGAAGAGAGGGAGAGAAAGAGAGAGAGAGAAAAGAGGAGAGAGAGAGAGGGAGGAGAGAGAGGGGAGAGAAGAGAGAAGAGAGAGGGAGGAAGAGATTAAAGAAAGAGAGAGAGGAGAGAGATTGAAGAAAAGAAGAGAAAGGTAGAGTAGAAAATGAGAGACCAAAAATGTATAAAAGGGGAGAGAGAGAGAGAGAGAGAGAGAGAGGAGAGAGAGAGAGAGGTTGTAAGAGAGGAGAGAGAGAGAGAGATATTTCCCATTAATATAGATAATTGCTTCCCCAATTCATTGAAATCAACTGGAGATCATTTAAAGGTGTTTAACTAAAGAGATTCATCAAGTGAAATGGATTTTCTTTAATCACTGAATTCATTTCAACCTCTTAAGTCCAAAATGCAAGAGAGAAAGATTGTGTAGCTCCAATCTTACAATAAAAAGGTCATTTTCTTCCCGATTCGAATTTCAACATTGACATTTCCCATTAAAAATAATAATAATATATATATATATATATATATATATATATTAAGGAAAAATTATTGTTACCCCGAGAAATTGCCTAGTAGCTCCCATCATCAGATGCAAAAACGAAATAAATTATGAACTTTTTTGCGAATTGGGTTACGGTTTAGGTGTTTGGGGATTAAGGTTGTTTTAATTATTTTTTTTTTAAATTACTATACATTTAATGTTAAAAAATACTTTTTAAAACCAAGTTTAATTGAAATTATACATTGCAATACTAACACAAACAAATGAGACTAATGTGTCTACCGTTTAATTCAATAATTAATTTCAATGGTTATGTATAGTAATTGGGGTTTGTTGTTGTTGTTTTTTTAAGTAATACGTAATTTAAAAAAACCTTAATCCCCAAACCCCTAAACCGTAACCCAATTCACAAAAAAGTTCATTCATACACTGTAGTTAAACTGTCATGGATCACCACCAAATAAGTTTCCGTTTTAATTTTGACAATTTGCAAGTTTAACCTCAAAGTTTTTGATAATGACTTGTGGGCTGTGTGTGTGTGTATGGAGGGGGTAATGACCCGTAAATAAAAGTATGCTAAGAACCAACCATTCAGAAATTGTCTTCACCCCCACAGAATTCCATACAAGTTTGACAACCAAGGTAACTTTGAGAAAAACTGACTTAACCAGTTAATCAATTTTGTTTTGTTTTTTTAAATTGTCCAAAAGGAAGGAAGTAAACAGAACTTTTAGACTAAGTTCATCCAATGGTAAAAAAATAATCTTTTAGACCAGCGGTCCCCAACCTTTTTTTTTGCGCCACGGACCGGTTTCATCTACGACAATATTTTCACGGACCGGCCTTCATATGCTCCGGCCTTCATTTGCTCGATAATCGTTAATGACGTAATCTAATAATAAATCATCCGCAGTGTCTTATGTCAAATGCAAACATCAACAGACAATAAACAACCTTTTTGTTCATAAATTAATAATCAACAACATCTCTGTAAACGAAAATATTTATTTTAGAACGAAAATCCTTTCTAATAAGAAATAATTATAATAAAAAACTCGATTCAAGTGACAATACTGATCATTTCTATATAAAAGAGTGAACAAGTGAATCAAATAATAATAATAATGAGGCACAGAAGTCACTTTTCAAAATAAAACATCAACATTTACTGATAATCAATAAAAAAAATTAAAAAAATTAAAACGTTCTGTACGGCCCGGTACCTAATGGCCCGCGGCCCGGTGGCTGGGAACCGCTGTTTTAGACCATTAAAACAGTTGTGAGTTCGCTCCTCACTGGGTACTCAACACTTGTACCTCTGAGTAATACATAGAAATTAGCAAAACAAAGTGTTCCAAAAAAAGATGAATCTATTTTGATGTTGACGTCGACGCTTAAACGTTTCGGTTTATGTTAAACCTTCCTCAGGACAATATAATAGGAAAGAAAAATATTTTTTTTGTTCAAACGGTGATAGACGTTTTTAAACGACTAGAACTGAAAATGTGCACGAAGGAAAAAGGCACATAACCGTTGATTGATCAACGTTCATTTTGAAAGTTGATGACGTGATTGGTACATGATTGGTACACGCGAAGACGAAAGTCAAGACGTGATTGGTACACATATTTTCCTCCCACTTCTGAGTAAATGTAAGTAGCTTTTTTGTGAATTATAAAATTAAAACAAAATTTACAAAAGATCAAAATGATGACCCGGCAAATTCACACCAATGTCGGTGGGGGTAGGAGGGGGTGATACCCAAAGCTCGGTTCAGGATTTCAAAGGCTGATTTTTTAAGGCAAACAGACCTTTTCATCAACTTGAAGATTGTAAAGTAGGTACCACCAAAATAAGTCAAGCTATCAGTTTAGGCCATATTAAAGGAAGAAACGTAAATATTTTAAAAAAATTTTTAATCTTGCAAAAAAGAAATAACGAACATAAAGAGTTGTTACAAAGAAAAACAGTTAATTCAAAGATCACATTATCCGATTGGGGAAAATTATTCACTGTTATCTTGAAAAACAAGTAAAACAGTCCGTTTTTTTACGACACGGTCAGTTTCTTTATTGATATTTTTTAGCTAAATTCTGTATTCATGGTTCTTTTACTAAAAAACTCTGGCATTGAAACTTATAAAAATCTTCTGATATAATTATTCAGACTATTATGTTTCTTGTCGGTTCATTTTTTCATAAAATAAACAGACAGATTTAGATGGAAAGATAGATAGATTGATTGATTTGAACGAATAGATAGATCTCAAATGGTTATTTCCTATAACTCCAACCTAGAAAAAAGGGGAACCACTCTGAATGAACTTTATAAATTATTTATTTATTTATTTATTTATTGATCTACTAGGAAAAAAGAAGACAGGGTTGGGTTTAGGGTTAGTTTAATGGGAAAATAATGGGTAGATTAATTAGCATATAAATTCATTCAGAGTGGTTCCCCTTTTTTTTAGGTTGGAGTTATAGGAAATAACCTCTCAAATTGTTTATTTTCTAATGTCTATTGTGGCATTTTCGCTTCTTTTTTTTTTTTTAGATGAAAAGAAAAAAATTTTTGTTTGTTTTTTGTAATGATTGTTATTTACTCCACTTGATAAAACTTGCAAATCATACTCAAAATCCCATGATATTACAGGATGACCCAGAAAAAACAGAAGCCAAAATCATTTATTCATTTTCCCATTAAACTAACCCTAACCCCCCCCCCCAGTTAAAATTAACAGTTTTATTACAAAATTTGTGGGTTCTGTTTTTTTCTGGGTCACCCTGTATACATGGTGACACAGAAAAAACAGAACCCAAATTATTATTTTCCCATTAAACTAACCCTAAAAACCCCTAGTTAAAATTAACAGTTTTATTACAAAATCTGTGGGTTCTGTTTTTTCTGGGTCGTGGGATTTTGAGTATGATTTGCAAGTTTTACCCTTCACTTAACACGAATCCCCCCACCCCCTAGTATGTGTGGTTGGAATAGGGTTAAAAAGAAGAAGATTGTGTCGACCACAATTAAGTGAAGAATGATAAAACCGCCATTAACATTAGGTATAAGAAATAAATGAATTCCATATCCTCCTCCTACTCCACCCCTCCTACTTCTTTTTTTCATTTAATGAAATATCCACAACATTGATTTATACTTTTAGGTTGGGCCGGGGGGGGGGTCACTTAGAAAAAGAAAAATTATGGTAGACTGTGATTTGAAGGGCATAAATATTTACTATGGTTTATTGGACAGATGTTAGTAGCGGAATATGAAATGAAGTTCAGTCCTATGTATATAATATATATTTTTCATTTCTCAACTGGGATTGATAGTTTTAATAAACATCAAACTCTAAGGAAAACATAATACGTTAATTCATTTATAAGTTTTTCAAAAAAATAAATAAATAAAATAAAGGACAGGATTAATTGATGTTGTATACATTTAAAGTTGTTGCGTAGTGATTCAGTTATACACCTTTTTCACCTCAGCGTTGTTATTTTAAGGGAATTGTGATAAACTTATCAAGTCTATACAAGAAATAAACTGAAAATTATTATTCACTGGTAATTTTGCCGAGTATTTAATGATATTTATATTTTAGAGTAACAATAAAAAAAAATTTTTAAATAAAAACTTAAAACAATTCACTTTTGCAATTCTGATGTGAAAAAAGTGTATAACCGAATCACTAGGCAACAACTTTAAATCTATACACAACATCAATTAATGCAGTTCTTTAATAATTTTTTAAAGTTATAAATGAATGAGTCTCATTTTTATTAAAAGTATTAATCCCAGTTGAGAAATTAAAAATATATACACTGGACTTCATTTCATATTCCACTAGACTGGTAAAAATTTACGCTCCTGGATTCACAGTTTACCTATAAAGATAAGTCTTTTTAATTTTGTCTTTTTTTTAATTATTTCTTAAGTGTATGTTAAAAGTGGATCGAGACAAAATAAGATTAGATTCGTGTACTACATGCTGGGCTCGTAACCACGGGCAATGTGAGGGTGGTGGTGGTGTGGGGGCGAACTTACTTGCTAGGTAACAGAGACTGGCTACAAGTCCCACAATGCGGGGGTAAGGGATTGAGAAACGAGAAAAACCAAAGTTTGTACGTGGTCGGCATTTTCAGAGACAATGGGTACGGGGAGGGGGGTACGTCACTTCGACTAATGGCGCCACGTGGGTTAAAAAAAAGTTTGTCGCAAGAAGAGAATCTCCGTTAAATGATTTAACGGGGTAACTTTTAAATGATTTAACTTAAATCATTTAAAAGAAGAAAAAAAAAGAATTCATTATTAGTAGTTATAGTTTATGATGGTGGTAGGTAACGAGTTAATTTGCATGCATTAACCTAGGGGGAGGGGGTCCGAAAGTTCTGTTACTCGCCCCCACCGAAATATAACTCCTAATTAATCAACTATAATTACTTGAAATGGAAAATTATATTATCATTATTTTCCTAATTAATGATAATTATATATTATATCACGAAAACAAAATTAATGAAAGTTAAAACAATATATAAGGGTGACAAGACTTTCGGACCACACTACATATATGGTGATAGCCACTTCTTCACAGAAGAAGGCCATTTCTACAAGTAGTTCTGTTGTGAGCACGCAGAAGACCCACAGATCCAACTTGTTTATTTATATATATATATATATATATATATATATATATATATATATATATATTATACTAAACCTGACCGAGTCAATCTTTGTGTCCGAAAGGCATTTTTACAGTTAGTTTAATGACGCAAAAATTATACTAAATTATTCCTTAGTTCTAAGGTTGAGTTATGTTTGAAAAAAAAATCCATTTTAATTGTTTCTAATTAGTCGTAATTTGCGATTAAGTCACTGACCAGCATCTTACTTCATTTGATGGAAGTGATAATAATAAAGATTTGCTATTGTTCCGATTTTGAAACTGAAGAAACTGGCGCGCACACACATATTTGTTACCAAATGAGCCACGGCTTAGATTTTCGCTCAAATGAAAACTATTTTCTCTGCTGGTTGAGAAAGAAAAAACAAAGAATTTTTTAACGCAAAAAAACAAGCGCCAAAAAATAACATATTGAATTTTAGAATTTAACAACAGTAAATAAAAATCTTAAAAATTCAAAATTTAAAGTAAAAGAAAAATAAGTAAATAAATAAAACTATTTTTGTGTGTGAAAAAATCTAATGTGAAACCAAAAAAATGTCTCTTCTGAGTCCTTAATCATCTTTAAAGACACAATGACGTTAACCCAATCTATTAATAATATGTTCTTACTGAAATAATTAAGCGTGGCTATTTTAACAATAAGTACTTTTAAAAAATTCCCAATTTACTTTTCTTTTTATCAGTTGAAATATTTTCCGTAAAAATATTTGTTTTTGTTTTTATTTCGCTCCGAAAATTTTTAAGGAAAAAGTTTGGACCCGAAATACTCGCTTCTGATTGGCTACTTCAAGTCTTACAATTGTTTTGATTGGTCAAAAAATATATCCCCACCACCACCTACATTAAAACAGTAAGAAGTTGGCTTACTTTCGCGACTGTCAGCCAAGCGGGGGTAGGAGAGTTTATTTTTATTTGTGGGGCGAGAGAAAACAACCCTACTCAGTCGAGTCGGAGAAAAGCGGAGAAAAAAAAAAAAATAAAATAAACAGACATTACGATTCGCGCGTATTTATTGTATTGGAATAATAAGACGATCGTCAAATTTAAGATCGATGTGATTATTGCTGAAGAGAACAACCTTTAACAAATACAAAACAATGAAGGTCAATTGACAAAAAAAAAAAAAAAAAAAAGAGGGGAGAGAAAAGGAGAATTGATACTGTCAAATACTCAATTTGATCTCTCACTCTCGATCTTTTTTGCACCCTTCTCCGCAAATTAAGAACTTTTTTCGGTGTTTTACCCCCAACGGTTACACGGTGGGAGACACAACTCTCTCTCACGCACACACCACACACAAAAATCGATTGATAAAGTAAACGAGCGGGGAACTTAAATCAATCAAGTCCTCTCTTTCTTCACCAAGACAGACACGGAAAAAAGAAAAAACGGGGGAAGAAGGTAAGTTTTTAATACTTTCTTTAAAATATTTTGAGCATTTTAAATTCTACTAACTAGCAGGACCTGTTTACATACCACAGTATAATAAACTAATTATTACAACGTTTGATATGTTTACTTGAGAGCTATTGGTATTAGTTCGATATGTAAAACGTATAATAATCTTGATTTAACTTTCTCACTCCGTTCTTTTTTTTTTTCTTCCTTCTTTTCATCTTTTCGTTATGTTCCATTTAAACAGATTAGTGTTATCGCGTTCGCGCGCTTACTCCCATCTCATCCTCCCTACTCTTTCTTTATTATATTTTTTCTGTGTATCATGTCCTTTTTCTTCCCTTTATTTCTTTATAATAAAAAACGGAATGGTCCATTATTTAGCTGAGGTGACGACATTCCTAAGAAATAAAAATTCAGGGATAAGCAACACCAGATAATCGAGTCTTACAATTTTGCATCTCATCTTAGATGATTTGGACGGTCTCAATTATAACGAGAGGGTGTTGCAAGATGATAACGGTCGGAAGATTAAGGAACAAGAGAATTGATTATATTCATTGGCATGTATATAAAGAATGAATTGATTTTTTTCGTCTCTTTCTTTGGACTTGTTTCGGAACCGGTAATACTTTATTTTTAAACTAAGCATGGGAGGGGGGGTGCTACAAAACAATAAATATCCCAATCAGGACCAATGCAAAAATTAGTTCTTCGTTCTATAAAAAAAAAAAAAAAATTTTTAAATAAAAAAAAGTGCTAATACTTGCAAATCAGTCGGAAAATTAGCGTGACCCAGAAAAAAACAGAACCCACAAATTTTGTAATAAAACTTAATTTTAATTAGGGTGGTTTAGGGTTAGGGTTATGGTTGGGGTTAGTTTAATGGGAAAATAAATAAATAAATTGGGTTCAGTTTTTTCTGGGTCATGCTGAATGGTTTTAATTATCGGACCGATTTGCAAATTTAGCCCAAAAAGTTTTGTTTACACGCACATATTAAAAAAAAAAGTTTTCTGTACGGTGCGTGCACCCCACCCCAATCCACAAACAGTGAATGCACTTACTGAGCAACATTAAGTGAGTTTGATATACAAAAAATAGACACACACGTATCATACACACTTCTTAAGAGTTCTAAAAAAATAAAAATAAAAATAAAAACGTGGGAATATTTGCTATAAATTAAGAATCTCCAAAAATTATTTTTTTAGTTTTTATTTTCATTTTATTTTCCGATTTTCGGTATTTATTAACTATCAGATTAGGATCCTTAATTTGTTTTCCTTCTATTCACACCTTCGGTCTTTTGTCTTTTTATTTATGCAGAAAAAAGTATCAATCACATAACCCCACCGATATTTTGCGCCCCCAAAATAAGGAGGGCGGGGGCCTAAGTTAAGTGACCTAAAAAAATCAGGAAGTTTAGAAATAAAATAACTGATGCATTTTAAAAGTCATTCATTGATAAATCAACACTGAAAATTTTCATTAAAATCGGATAATTCCCTGATTTTTGCTATTTTTTTAAACGGGGGGGGGGTAAATTTGTATTGTAAAAACACGGATTTTTCGACAAATTGGGCATACCTAATAATTGAATAAATAAATATTATAAATTAAATATTTTTTATATTCGGCAATTTGTTTGTTACCACATTTATTTATTTATTGTAATCTACAGAGCTCAGTGCAGTTTAGCACAAGGACAGCCAATAAGAATCGAACTCACAAACAATAATCCACTCTCCTAGTTCGTAAACATTTGTTTGGTTTTTTTTTGGGGGGGGGGTACATTTGATTTTCATATTTTTGGTATTTATTTTCTAACAAAATCGCTCCTTTAAATGTGTTTTTTTTTTTTGTTGTTGTTTTCTATTCACATTTTCGGTCTTGTCTTTTTATTATAGTGTAATTAGTTTCAATTATATATAACTCCACCGATATTTTGCGCCTCCAAAATAAGGGGAGGTTAAAGTTAAGTGAGCTGAAAAAAAATCAGAAAGTTTTTTTTTTTTTTTTTAAATAACTAATACATTATAAAATTCATTCATAGGTAAATCTCAATCAACACTGAAAATGTCATTAAAATCGGATAATTCTCTGATTTTTGGTAAATTCTTTTCAATCAGGGGAGTAGAATTGATTTTATAAAATACATCTATGGCGTAATCTTTGTTGATACTTAGTTTGAAATAAATATACAAGGCCAGGTGCCCTATGCTTATTTCATTTGTTGATATACAGTCAATATATTTCCTATTAGTTTCATATTGCTGCACACACTACTACTAATACTAATACTACTACTATTTCTTCGTCAACTAACAATAACTTCCCGATGACAATTTTTTTTTTTTTTTTTGGGGGGGGTTAAGGACTTGGTCAAAGAAGAACTTTTAATTTTCTCCTGGCAACACTGTTTATCTTTCTTTGAAAAAGAGATAAGCACCACCATGTAATTTCCCTTGACTTAAGGCGGGGGGGGGGTGCGTAGGGAGATGCCATAAAAGGTATTTGCATGGCATCCCAACAATCTCCAAGATCTTGACACTATTATTCGTCTGTATTTTTAGGATGAGACTTGATGTGAATAATTTTGATATTTTGGGCTGTTGCCCTCATCTTTATTATTGTGGTAAGTATGAACACAACATTTCGGCCGCTGTATCCTCCGGCCTTCCTCGCGTGTTCTACGAGTATAGTAAATGACCCAACCTGGGGAATCAGTTTTAATAGTGTTGACTGTTGATCAAACAGGCGACAAAAAACTTTTGAAGATCTCATTCAAATAATGACGTCATTGTTTTTGCAGCCCTAACATTTCACATTTCAACATACGTCAAGAAAAGAATCACAATAATTTAAGAAAGAATAATCTTGATAGTAATTTTTTTTTTTTTTTTTTTTTTTCAAAACGAAAAAGAATTTTGCACACTAGTTAAAATAAAAAGTTATTTCCTAGTTGAGTAACATGAGTGACCCAGAAAAAACAGAACCCAAATTTATTTTCCTATTAAACTAACCCTAAACCCTAAACCTAACCCTTGTTGAACTTAAAATTAAAAAAAAAAAATTAAATTAAAATTAACAGTTTTATTATAAAATTTGTGAGTTCTTTTTTCTGGGTCACCCTGTAATATTATGTTACTCAACTATGGAGGGGGGTAGGGTTAGTTTAATGGGAAAATAAATAAATAATTTGGGTTCTGTTTTTTCTGGGTCACCCTGTAATATGTTACTCAACTAGGAAATAACCGAATGTTGCACACTATTTACAATTTAAAAAAAAGAAGATAATATTGATAATAAAGATAATGAATAAAGACAATAATAATGATTTTGAATTATTTAGATTTTTCGTACTGTTGTCCTCATCTTTATTGTTATATATATATACAACGTTACAGCTGATGTTCCCAAGGTTACAGTGACCTGAATGTTGTGTTTATATACAATAAAGATGAGGACAACAGTCCAAAATATCAAAAATTATTCATTTGCTACTGATAGTCTAATGGTTAGCAACCTCGGCTATGTGAGACATCGATGTTTCAATTTTAATGATTGACTGATTTTAATGGAATGTCAAAAATAATGCAAAACTTTTGACTCACCCTAGTATTATTAATTTTGGTATTTTTGTAAAAAAAATTTTTAAATTTTAATTGATCATAATTTCAGCTGATTTGAATCATTTTAAAACATTGAAGAAAAGTGAAAAATAAAAACTAAAAAAAGGATAAGTTTCTTCTGTTTCTTATTCCTTACTCTTCACTGACAAAAACACAACTATGTACTAGTGTAATAAATGACTTTTTGTAGAGTAGCTAGCACCCCTTCAACACTCTACCAAATGGACTGGCTCATATTAAGGACTTCAACAACTGATTAATAAGCTGATTAAAATTCGGTCTGATTTTACTGCGTTCGGCTATACTGTATTTGACCCTCCTCTATTTCTTGTTAATCGTCTTGTAACTTATTGTTCTGTGTTTTTGTATGTATCCGTTAGCACCGGATTATTGGTGCTGAATGAATATATTAAACGCTCAATTTCTTCTGTGTATCATTTCACCTCAATGATACAACACTTTTTACAACCAATTTTTCACCTCAAAAACAAAGTGCTTATTCATAAGATGAGATATGTTTTTGAACTTCTAGAAACTTACCCGGTTTCTAACCCCAACCTTACCAGAATTTCTACTTCAAAGTATCCACACATAATATCTATACTCAAAAACTTGCAAATCGTCATCAAAATTACAACGGAAACTTATTTGGTGGTAATCCATTACAGTTTAACTACAGTGTATTAACCTTTTTTGCGAATTGGGTTACGGTTTAGGGGTTTGGGGATTAAGGTTATTTTTAATTACGTATTGCTTAAAAAACAAACAATAACAACAAAAAAAACCAAATTACTATACATTTAATTAACCATTGAAATTAATTATTGAATCCAACAGTAGACACATTAGTCTCAGTTGTTTGTGTTAGTATTGTAATGTATAATTTCAATTAAACTTGGTTTTAAAAAAATTATTTTTTATCATTGAATGTATAGTAATTTGGGTTTTTTTTTAAAGCAATACGTAATTAAAAACAACCTTAATCCCCAAACCCTAAACCATAACCCAATTCACAAAAAGTTCATTCATACACTGTTGTTAAACTGTCATGGATCACCCACCAAATAAGTTTCCGTTTTAATTTTGACGACGATTTGCAAGTTTTACCACAAAGGATATAATAAAATATAATAACAGTCTTTACAACACCTGTGCATAGTAAAACTAAGTCACATAAAAAACTTTATTATCTTAGCTAATGTCTAAACAATAACTTTTAGTTAAGTCTAGACTACATTGTTTATTTACTTTATTGTATTACAATAGTTTTGAATGTATAAAGGTTTGAATGTTTTCTCTTTATATCATTGGGGCTATTCTGTATCGATGGTGGGTTTTACTATGTTTAAATATGCAAGTAAACATGGTAAGCTACATCAAGGTCTAGACTACATTGTTTATTTATGGTATTGCATTGATTTTAAAATGGAATAAGTAACAAGAATGAATAAAACAAAATGCCCTTGACATAAAAAGTAAGTAAAGGGTTGACATGCTGTAAAATCCCCATTTGGTGAGGAGAAACAAGACTTATTTTATTTTTGGTTGTATGTATATTTTTTTCAATATGAAGACAAAAAATGTGTGTGCGTGTGTGTGGAGTCGGATCAGGTCACCAATAGGCACCCCAGCTGAGATCAGTTTTGAAAGGAACTGAATTTTCCTTTTCACCGGTTGTAAGTAAACAAAATCAACAGCCAATAAAAACCAAAGACACGTTTTTATACTAAAATAGGTTTTGATTTTAATTTTTTTTAAATTAGTTATTTCATGTTGTTGTCGTTAGCATATGTAAAATAAAAAAAAATAACCAAAACAAGAAAAAAATTCTTAAACAATTCTTTTAAACACCATCCCTACAATCTGACTATTGGGGTTCTTGGTTACCTGATCTTAATAGAAAGAATCCCACTTTCACAAGGGAACAAGGAAATTCAAAACCTCAGCCTTTTTTCTTTGTCAGATACTTGGAGCATCTTTTAGAAGCTGCACTCATCATCCTTCTCTCCCCTCAAAAAAAAAGGGGGGAGGGGGGTGTTAAAATGAGAGTCATATTTCTGTTGCTTTCCTACTCAGAATTTGATAAAACAAATATTTTTAGAATCAAGGAAGCAGGATTTTATCAAACACAACTAAATGATATCCTGTAGTAAAAACAGGGGGGGGGGAGATAATTATAATTATGAGAAAATTTTAAATTGAAAAATCTAAAAGAAATTAAGTTTTGCTTTGTTTAATGGCATATCAACCTTCATGGGTTATCTAGTACTAAAGCCATCCTTGGAGAAAACAGTAGTGGTACTATTTAACCCATAGCTGTAGAGATGAAGGGGTTCATACCTTTTCCAAGGGGATTAGTCCGAAAGACAGTACCAATATTAAAAATGTAAGGGGGTGAAAACTTTTGGACCAGCCTATACAGTACCCACTATAGGAAGCGCGTGGTCTAATGGTTAAAGTCATGGGAAATGGACTCGTCGTCCCGAGTTCAAATCCTGGACATGGTTATTGCATTTCACTTAGCGCTAATACCCTTGGGAAAAGTATGAATCCTACTCTCCCTCCAGCTATGGGTAAATAGCAGGGCAGACTGGGTTCTTTAACCATGGCTAGGTAACCAGTCTAGGAGAAGGAAAATTCTGAATTCAAACCTGTTGAACTCCGCTTAAGAAATTGACCTTGTGTCGTATCCTGCTCATGCGGAGGGGTTGGTAAATATATATACAGTACCCACTATTAAAAGAAATATATACGGGGTGGGTGACAAGACTTTCAAACCAGCCTATACAGTACCAACTATTAAGAAATATATAAGGGAGGTGACAAGACTTTCATCCTGCACAGTACCCACTTAGGGAGTACTTTATAGAAACTAGCAAATATATGCACCTTCCTTCGGGTGCAAGTATTTAGGTTTTGATGTTATAAAATATTGTATCAAATTATAAACTATTTAGAAAATGATAAACTGAGGGGGTATAATCGAAAAATAGAACAGCTTTAGATTTAACTCTTCTATCATTTTCTTTCACTCCCGTCTTTCATTTTTCCTAATTTATCTATTTAGTTAGATTATGAAGTATTTGATAAAATTACAGTTCTTTCGTCTTGTTTATGGATTTCTTTTAAGATGTATCCCCGAGATCTTTGCTCAGATTCGTTAAGAGAAAACCAAACAATTAGAAATCAATAATACTAAGCATATATTTATTAAAATCAAATTTTAAATATCAATATGCAAATTAGCCTTCTCGTTCACACTGTAAACTGCTATTTTGTTGTATATATAAATACAATTACATGCTATTAGTAGGTAGACATGGTCAACAGTATTAATAAGGTATAACAATTTTATCAATAATTGAGGTTTAAATAAAAATAAATTCATGGTTAATGTGACGTCAATAACTAAGGGAATTGTGACTTGAATAGTGATTTAGTTTCGGTTACAGACAGACAAACACACAATCTCCATTATAATAATATATTACAGTACCCACTAATATTAAGAGAAATATATAAGAGGGTGACAAGACTTTCAGACAAGCTTATAGTACCCACTAATATTAAAATATATAAGGTGGGGGGGGTGGGGGGGGGTAACAAGACTTTAGGATGAGCCTATAGTACCCACTATTATTAGTGGGTACTTTATAGTATTATTACAGTACCCACTAATATTAAGAGAAACATATATAAGAGGGTGACAAGACTTTCGGACCACCCTTTTAGTAAGATATAATTTTATACCAAGTGAAATGTACAAAAATAATGAATGTAATTTTTATTGAAAAAGAAATCACTGACCCAAATTAATGTTTGCAATAATTAACAAAAAAAACTTGACATTTATCAACTTCTCAAAATTCTATGTTCATGCCATGAATAAAATGTGATTATGTTGTTGTTGTTGGGGTTCATGTCTAATCAAGTTGGCATTTTGCGTGGAATTTTAAATTTCAATATGGAGACAGTTGGTGACTCATAATCAAATAAATACGCCCAATACTTACTATAGTGGGAGCCATTGACTATAGACGCTATATGGAGGCGTGTAGTCTAATGGTTAGGAAATGGACTCATTGACCTGAGTTTGATTCCTGAACAAAGCTGTTTGCATTTCACAGGGCGCTAATACCTTTAGGAAAGGTATGAATCCAATTCTCCCTCCAGCTATGGGTAAATAGCAGGGCAAACTGGGCTCTTTAACCTTGGCAAGGTAACCAGTCTAAGATAGAAAACTCTGGATTTAAACCTGTTAAACTCCACTTAAGAAATTGAGCTTCTGTCATATCCTGCTCGTGGGAGGGGTTTATATATATATATATATATATATATTATATATATATATATATATATCATTCTGTCGTGTAGCAAGTCACCAAAAGCGGAATATAACTGAGTTCAAAACAAACAAAAAATCTGGGAAAAACCAGCTAGTGTAATGGTTAGAATCCCAGCCTGACAGGGTTCGAATCACACACAGAGCAGTCTTCCTGTCTATAACTTTGCTGATGAGGCATAATAGGCCGAAATGTACATACAGAGATTGAAGGCAGTGGGTGACATTTTTACTTTTTTCTGAATGATTTGACATGGAATTACCCATATGAAAGCTAGTTTGATCAATTGTTGTTCATGTAGTGAGTTCAGTCCTCTCTTGGTGCTCTAAATATTATAGCCTTATACCATACTATTATTGAAACCCTACAATTAGGATTTGTTATGAATTAAACTCAAATGCAAAATGTATTTTATTGCAGGGAAGAAGATTTGTTTGCTTTTTGAAAACCTAAAATATTCAGTTCTTTTGGAATTCATTAACTTGCCGTAAATCTTACTGAATACAAATTAGCTATTTATTAAGGCAAAGTAAGCAAATGTATGATTAGCTTATGTTGAAACACCTGAAGAAGGCCGGAGGGCACATCAGCCGAAACATTGTGTATATAACAATAAAGATGAGGAGAACAGTTTGAAAAATCCAAATAATTCCAATTATCAAGTCTCATCTCAAAAATTCAGACAAATAGGATATCTTAAATAAAAATTCTTCTTCCCTATAATAAAAGACATTTTGTATTGATTTCTCTGAATCTTTGAGATGAGGCTTGATGATTAGTATTATCTGCGTTTCCGGGTTCAATCCTGAGCGGCAGCAGTAACATAGAAAAATAATTAACACAACTCCTACCCCAGCTATGGTTAGCGGAATGAGAACAGGATACACCTGTGGACTGAATAAATGGTTAGGTTCAAAGTTCCGTGATGGCTCCCGATTACGACAAGAAGGTTCCCGAGTCCGACAAGAAATACCTGAAGAAGGCCGGAGGGCATATCGGCTGAAACGTTGTACAGATAACAATAAAGATGAGGACAATAGTCTGAATAACGCAGATAATACTAAATTTTGCATTTAATTCTTAATTCATAACAAATCCCAATTGACCTCGTAGACCTTTGTAGAATTTCAACAAGTGAATTCACTAACATGCCATAAATCTTACTGAATACTAAGTGGCCATTTATTAAGGCAAATTAAGCAAATGACCGACGACTTCATAACTTTTTATTAACGAGAAAATCCAATGGATTAAGCAGGATTTTCAGCTCATCTAATCCATACAATCAGATTAGATATGCTTTTTAAAATAAAGACATTAGATATTTATTTTTAGCCAATGATAAGGTCAAAACAACTCATTTTTTCTTTCTAACGTATATATATATATATATATATATATATATATCAATAAAGGAAGGAAGAACTCAACACCGTAATTCCATAATAAATTTATTTCGACCAAAATTGGGGCCTATATAAATTTAAGTTGATTTAATATAGCTAATATAGGTGAATTGAGACCCATCTGATGAGACAGAATTTTGGGGAGCTGTATTAAATCAACTTAGATTTATATAGGCCCCAATTTTGGTCGAAATAAATTTATTATGGAATTACGGTGTTGAGTTCTTCCTTCCTTTATATATATATATATATATATATGTATATATATAATCTAAAAAGTTTATTATACATTGAGCTCTCTTCAGTGATTTAAAGATTCGCTGTATTTATACATACTGGATCATCAATATTAATACAGTGGATCTTAGAAATCACATATAGAATCATCCCTTACTACCAAGTTTTGGATAAATCTCATATATATATATATATATATATATATATATATATATATATATATATATATATATAACATGCACCTTAAAACAGGTAGAGCTCTCTAGTAGCCTTTACATACAAAATTTAAAATAATGACATCAGATATTTATTTTTAGCCAATGATAAGAACTAATTTTTTCTTTCTAATATATATATATATATATATATATATATATATATATATATATATAATGCTCTCCTTAAAATGAATAGAGATCTCTTTAGTAGCCTTTACATATGTATGTATTTATCAGCAATAATTGCCTTCCACTAGTGGGTGTACTGATGGCCCAGTAGTTAGAGGCCCTGACAGACAAAAACATTGGCCACGTTTGAATCCCAGCTTGAAGCAGCTTACAAAATCTAGCCACACTGAAGAGACATGATATATCGAAACAGAACTATGTGGATGACTATATATATATATATATATATATATATATATATATATAATATTAAAGTCAGTGGAGTGGTCTACTGTCTGTATCACTATTGCTAGATCAGGGAGATTGTTTTTGCATCTGAGGTGGAGTGCCACACCTACCATTAGTTCCACTATATATATATATATATATGAAAGACAAAACAAACAACTATAAACAAAACTATAAACAAACCTATTAAAAAAAACGCCGCCATAAAACACCGACACAATAAGAAAGGAATGAGGTCACAAGCAGCAACCACCCACCCACACACCTAAGAGCCGAGATGACTACTATAAGAAACAGCCAGCAACCTAGTCACTTTCATAGTCCGACGAAGAGAAGATAACACTCTTGAAAATTTACTCAATAAATGAAACTTAAAACTTAAAAACACGAATTTCTAATGTTTCACACTAAAGCCCAAACAAGATATATATATCACCAATAGACGGACGGACGGATATATATATATATATATATATATATATATATATTATATTTGTTGCTTGGCTCAGGAAATGAACTCATAACTTATGGAATTCAAAATGTTTTACTTCTGTTTTTATCCATTAGGCCATGTCACATAATTGGCTGTTCATTATTTTTGGGGCCGGTTTAGTTCAGCCGGTAGAGCATTCGGCTAGAAATCACACACGATACCTGGTTCGATACCTGTCCCCGCCAACTCGGCGTATGAGTAGCATAGGGATCTGTGTGGTAAAGTGAGGAGCTGATGGTAGGTATGCCGCTCCACCTCAGATGCTAAAAATAATCTCCTTTGTCTAGCACTAGTGAAAAGGGGATAGACTCCCTCGCTGCCTGGCTGATACCGACATTAGGTCGCCCCGATGACTAACCTTATTTTTGGAGTTTTAATTGAATAATACCAACATCTTCCCCCTCCCCTGCATGCAACGAGAGAGCGTATTTAAACACCCCCCCCTTCTGAGTTTTGAGTTTTGTCCTTGACCAAAAAGCATTCGTCTAAGGGAAAAATGATAATTTAATTTGAAACTATTTCAGGGAAATTAACTAAGAAACACATGTGAATCATTTTCATTTTACAGACAAAATTTTTTTAAATCCTTTAAATACATCATTTTTAAATGCCAATGCCTCTTGCTGCCTACTCTAGGCTATTCAGCAGTGATTTGGCTTGTTCAGGTGTATTTTTCAAGAAGTGCTAGATAATCTGCATGGTCTGCATCTGTAACATTTCTGCAGGATACTGCTAGCTTCTTGCTTTTTTAGCATAAATTGTTGAGAAATTTTGTGATATAAGGTGTGTGTGCTAAATGCCCTCTCTTACTTATAGACTAGGCCAGAATCATGTGATCCAACTCTTGGCCAATCACTGGCAGTACTCTGAGGTTGATACAATACTTAACCCCGACCCTACTGGTCATAATTACTGTGACATTCATGGACGATGGATATAGGATTAAATCACTGGACCTTTACCAATACGCAGGATAGGACTTATACGCTTACCAAAGGATTCCATAACACAGGACTTTCTTTAAGCCGTTTTCAACTGGCCAAGGATGGTACTTAAAAACTTTACATAAATCCTTTTTAAAGAGATGATCCTGAATTCTTGGTGACTCATGTAGATGTTCATTTACCTAAAAATCCTCTTTTGTCTTTGTTTTGTCTTATCTAATTATGTATGGGGGCTGGTTTATCTCAGTTGGTAGGGTACCTGCCTAAGAATCGCAAGGTTCCTGGTTTGATACCAGTCCCTGAAAACTCAGCGCATGAGTACCAAATTGGGTAATCTGATCTGTGTGGTAAAGTTGGGGGAGCTGATGGTAGGTATGGTGCTCCATCTCAACAAAAAACAAAATCCCTGGAGTATTTGGACTATTGCCCTTATCTTTATTGTTATCTGTACAATGTTTCGGTCGATATGCCCTCTGAAGTCTGGAGGGCACATCAGCCAGAATATCCAAATAATACTAATTATCAAGCCTCATCTCAAAAATTCAGAGAAATAGTGTAGATAACAATAAAGATCAGGACAGTAGTCTGAATAATCCAAATAATACTAATTATCAAGCCTCATCTCAAAAATTCAGAGAAATAGTATAGATAACAATAAAGATGAGGAAAATAGTCTGAATAATCCAAATAATACTAATTATCAAGCCTCATCTCAAAAATTCAAAGAAATAAAAATCCCTGGTTTTCTTTATGTCTGTGATTTCAGTTGACACCCTCTGCAACTAAATAATTACTGTGTGCTTTTGAGTCTGAAGATTCCAACCCCTCCTCTCTTCTATTTCTCTTGAAAGGGTGTGACCTTTTTAAAGAGGAGAGCAAGGAGACTGGATAAAAAAAAAGATAATGTCACATGGTGTGCAGAAAGCGCAAAGAAGATTCCCTTGACTGCTTCATATAATTTCATAGTTAATGCCAAGTTTTATTGGCATCTGCGTAGTACGCTTTTTTTGCCGGTCTTGTTTGCATCATTCATGTTTCATGATACGCTTAAATACAATTGTCAATTTTCTGGTTTGTTTGTGTCATGGGTTCTTCAAACAATCTCATCTAAAATTGTCTTCTTTTATTTTTATTTCAATGGCCATCGTCGCAAAGAAAAGAGAGAGTAAGGATTTCATGAGAGCAAAAAAAAGAAGTAAGGGTTTCATGAGAGCAAAAAAAAGAGAGTAAGGGTTTCATGAGAGCAAAAAAAGAGAGTAAGAGCAAAAAAAAGAGAGTAAGGGTTTCATGAGAGCAAAAAAAAGAGAGTAAGGGTTTCATGAGAGCAAAAAAAAGAGTAAGGGTTTCATGAGAGAAAAAAGAGAGTAAGGTTTCATGAGAGAAAAAAAAGAGAGTAAGGGTTTCATGAGAGAAAAAAAAAGAGAGTAAGGGTTTCATGAGAGAAAAAAAAAAGAGAGTAAGGGTTTTCATGAGAGAAAAAAAAAGAGAGTAAGGGTTTCATGAGAGCAAAAAAAAGAGAGTAAGGGTTTCATGAGAGAAAAAAAAGAGAGTAAGGGTTTCATGAGAGCAAAAAAAAGAGAGTAAGGGTTTCATGAGAGCAAAAAAAAGAGAGTAAGGGTTTCATGAGAGCAAAAAAAAAGAGAGTAAGGTTTGAGAGCAAAAAAAAAGAGAGTAAGGTTTCATGAGAGCAAAAAAAAAGAGAGTAAGGGTTTCATGAGAGCAAAAAAAAGAGAGTAAGGTTCATGAGAGCAAAAAAAAGAGTAAGGGTTTCATGAGAGCAAAAAAAAGAGAGTAAGGGTTTCATGAGAGCAAAAAAAAGAGAGTAGTAAGGGTTTTATGAGAGAAAAAAAAGAGAGTAAGGGTTTCATGAGAGAAAAAAAAAAAAAGAGAGTAAGGGTTTCATGAGAGCAAAAAAAAAGAGAGTACTGATTTTATGAGAGCAAAAAAAATCTTCAAGATTTCTATCAATATTCCTGCAAGATTTTCAGACATAGTAAATATAATCTAATTGAATTGGACAATATTACAATGTCCCATGATTCGTTTTACACTTGATATATGGTCAAATCTATATATTACTTAATTGGGTGTGTGTGTATCTATTATTATACTAAAGCTGAGTGAATCAACATTTGTTTCTGAAAGGCTTTTCTTCTGTTTAGTTTAATGACATAAAAATTATACTAAATTATTCCTTACTTTTAGGATTGAGTTATGTTTGAAAAAAAAAATCCGTTTTAATTGGTTCTAATTAGTTGTAATTAAGTCAAAAACCGACCAATCTCTTACTTTACTCTATGTCTATCTCTTTCTTCCCCTCATTATATAATGTTAGTTTCTCTGGAGAGTAGAGAGAAATAGCCGGGAGAATTTGAAATGTATTTCTATGTTAAATTTCACAACCAGCAATCCTTAGCTTAAATGTGGTCAAACATTTCCTTTCTTAGAAAGCTAACAAAATGATTTTAACGTTTTGTCTGGCAGCATTTTTTTTTATTTTTAAAGTTTCATTCGCTTTGCTAACTCCCTTTTCCCTAATCTAAATTATCTACCCAGAGCTGAATGGGTGACCCAATAGGTCACGTTTTGTTTAGTATATATATATAAAGTGTTGTTATGAATCCAATGGAGAAAATTAAATATTTTATTAAAAGTATGTGTGTGGGGGGGCTGGTTTAGCTCAGTTGGTAGAGCACCCACCTAGGAACTGCAAGGTTCCAGGTTCGGTACCAGTCCTCGCCAACTCAGCATATGAGTAGCATAGATTGGAGAGCTGACGGTAGGTGTGGCACTCCACCTCAGCAAAAACAATCTCACTGGTCTAGTGCTAGAAAAAAGGGGATAAACTCCCTAACTGTACAGCTGATACTGATAACAGGCCACTCTGATAACTTTTCTTTTTTTACTTATAAGAAAGAAGGTCGTGGTGTAATGGTTAAAGTCATGGGTAAAGAAGTGCGTGGTGTAATGGTTAAAGTCATGGGTAATGGACACATCGCTCAGAGTTCAAATCCTGGACGTGGTAATTGCATTTTCACTTAGCGCTAATACCCTTGGGAAAGGTATGAATCCTACTCTCCCTCCACCTATGGTTAAATAGTGGGGCAAACCGGGCACTTTAACCTTGGTTAGGCAACCGGTCTAGGAGAAGGAAAACTCTGAATTCAAACCTGTTAAACTCCGCTTAAGAAACTGACCTTGTGTCGCATCCTGCTCGTGCGGAGGGGTTGGTAAATATATATAAGAAAGAAGGTCTGCAAAATGGTTTTAATTTTTTTTTAATATTTTTTTTTTTTTTTTTTTTTTTTCGTGACACTGTTTTACATTTTAGTATCTTCTTCAGTCTTGAAGTTGGACCAATTCCAAGATTTTCAGGTTATGTCTTGTAATGGGTCCAACAGGATAAATAAATAATGGAAAGAAGGTCCACAAAATGGTTTTAATTTTTATTTTGTTTTCACAACACGCGTTTCACAATTTTGTATCTTCTTCAGTCTTGAAGTTGGGACCAATTCCAAGATTTTCAGGTTATGTCTTGTTTAATGACCACCTGTTGTTTATTGTCAACCATTTTTGAGGTTATTCTTGCTATCAAGACTGGAATATCACCGCTGGCTTGTTGAGTGATCAACTGAAGAGGGGCAGGGGTCGTACACAGTTATAATTATTTTCTATGGTTATTTTTTTTTTTTCATTTATATATTGTTTTTATCTTTATTTGGAGGTGCTTGTGGTGTAACGGACACCTTCATAGAGAATGGACATGGCAAACAGAGTTCAAATCCTGGATCTGGCCATTTACATTTCACTTAGCACTAATACCCTAAAGGTATGAATCCAATTATTCTCCCTTCAGCTATGGGTAAATATTAGGGCAGACTGGGCTATTTAACCATGGTATGGTAACCGGTCTAGGAGAAGGAAAACTCTTAAACTCCACTTAAAAATGACATGTTGTATCCTGCTCAAGCAGAAGGGTTGGGTGTGTGTGTATATATATATATATATATATATTGTCTTTATTTTGTTCCCTCATTATTTCTTAGTTGACTGGAAATAGTTTTTTGTGTTTAACGTTACGTTTTCTTTATTTCTATCAGCTTAAATCTAAGATATTATCTACGAAGCGAATGGCCTTAGTTGTCCTTGTTAAGATCCTAATAGGTTTTTGTCAGCCGGACGAATTGAGACAACTTGTCTTGAAATTCTAGGAATGGTTAATTATGCATCACAGACACAGATTGTCAAATTCTTGTTATCTGATTCCTTGGGAGTCATTTAGATTAACCCATTTGATATCACGGGCAGGGTCGGATTTATATATGGACAAGACTAGAAAAGCCCTAATAAATCTAAAAAAAAATGAAAATAAATTTAAAACGAAATATTGTCAATATCAGCAATGAAAAAGATATAAAAATATATTCATTTTAACAACATTGTGTGTTTTCATACCCCTTTTATCTATACATATATATATAAGAATAGAGTTATTTATCTGAATTTCCGAGATGAGGCTTGATAAGCTGTATTATTCAGATTTTTCAGACTGTTCTCCTCATCATTATTGATATACTAGAAGTGGCTACCTGGCGTCACCTGAGTAGAGAGGGATTTCTTTTGCAGGGAGGGTGGGGTATCAGGGACCTTTTTAGTTTTGCCCATATATAAATCTGAATCTGCCCGTGATATCAAATGGGTTAATCAAAATGACTCACAAGAAATCAGATAACAAAAAATTGGCAATCTGTGTCTGTGATGCATAATTAACCATTCTTAGAATTTCAAAACAACTAAGGAATATTTTAGTATAACTTTTGTGTAATGAAACTAAACCGTAAAAAAGATTTTTAGGAGACAAAGATTGATTTGCTCAGCTTTAGTATAATAATATACAGTGATACTGATAACTTTTTGATTTAGTGCATCCTGGGACACACATATTTGCTTTAAATGAGTCCCTGGGAAAATTTATGAGTCCCAACTAAAGTCATCTAACTCCTACCTTGTAACCTATCCTGTGTAATTCATTTCTAAACTATTGAAATATATTTACAGTTAGCTGGAAATGGGGAGGGAAGAAAAAGAAAAACACTGGGATGCATGGATATGATTTTACTGTGTCCTTTTAGATTTTTGTGTGTCACGAACGCAGGACGCATACCTATCAGCATCTCTGAATATATATATAATATATATCTTTTGTCTTTTCACCTTGTAATGTGGTATTGGACATCCATGTTTTGCAGCAATAAAGGACCATATGACCTTTAGGCACCCCTTTTTGATCTCGATTAAGAAAGGACATGTTTTTCATTTACACAGTCAATATCCAGTTGTTTTAATAGACGATTTTTAGATTTTTTTTTAAATTATAAAACTAACCCCTAACCGTAAACCCTAACAAACAACCGGATATTGACGGTGTAAATGAAAAACATGTCCTTTCTTAATCGAGATCAAAAAGGGGTGCCTAAAGGTCATATGGTCCGGATTTTATGGCATGTCAACCCTTATTGAGTTATTTTATGCCAAAGATGTTTTGTTTTATTCATTCTTGTTGGGTACTCAAATTTTTTTTTTTTTAAATTATAAAAACTAACCCCTAACCGTAAACCCTAACAAACAACCGGATATTGACGGTGTAAATGAAAAACATGTCCTTTCTTAATCAAGATCAAAAAGGTGTGCCTAAAGGTAATATGGTCCGCAATAAATATCAGCAACTCTATTGGCAGATTTGAAAGACATTCATAAACTATCTTGCGTATATCAACAGCGTATTGGTGAAAGTCTAAAGGGTCTGCTGCTGTTGACACACTATTATCAGGACAGCATTTTAAGTTGTGTCCACTCCATGGAAATACTTGACCAATAATGACCAATATTAAAATGTCAACAGGAAGAGAGAAAAACTGATCCAAAAATGGATTGCATATTCCGTGCAATAATGACAAGAATTGGAAAGTTCTAATCTGGGGGAGAAATTTGGAAATTGAGTATCGTCATCATCACATCACACTAAGTAAAGTCATCAGTATTAGCCAGATAGCAAGGGAGTCTCTTTTTCACTAGCACTAGACCAAGGAGATTGTCTTGGCATCTGAGGTGGAATGCTACGTCTACCATCAGCTTCTCATTTTACCGCAGAGATCCCTGTGCTACTCATATGCTGTGTTGGCAAGGGCCGGTATCGAACCAGGAACCATTTGGTTCCTAGGCGGACACTCTACGGATATCCATGACAATCTCTTGCTAACCATCCCTGATCATGTATATATATATTTACCAACCCCTCGCACAAGCAGGATGTGACACAAGGTCAATTTCTTAAGTGGAGTTTTAACAGGTTTGAATTCAGAGTTTTCCTTCTCCTAGACTGGTTACCTAGCCATGGCTAAAGAGCCCAGTCTGCCCTGCTATTTATGCATAGCTGGAGGAAGAATTTGATTCATACCTTACCCAAGAGTATTAGCGCCATGTGAAATGCAAACAGCTCCGTCCAGGAATTGAACTCGGGTTGACGAGTCCATTTCCTACTACTCTAACCATTTGACTACGCGCCTCCATAATCATCCCTGATCATATATGAAGGAAAAAGGGAACAGAGTAAGTCATATACAAGAACGGAAAAATATCAAATACTAGCAGGACCTGTAGATATTTCACAGTATGATAATTTAATTATCACAAGTTTGATATATTTATTTAATAGTTATTGAAAAATAGTTCAATCTGTAAAAAATAAAATATTCTTGATTTAACTCTCTCACACTCCTTTTTTCATCTTTTCATTATGTTCAATTGAAACAGATTAGTGTTGTCGCTTCTGTGTGCTCACCCCCTCTCTCTAACTTTCTACTACTCTTTCTTTCTTATATCTTTTCTGTATAGCATTTTCTTTTTCTTCCCTTTCTTTCTTCATGATAAAAACGGTTGGGTCCATTATTTAGCCGAGGTAATGACACTCATAAGAAATAAGAATTCAGGTGGATAAGCAACACCAAATAATCGGGATTTACATTTTTGCATTTCATCTTGGACGGTCTCATTTTTAACCAAAGGGTGTTAGGCAACCAGTCTAGGAGAAGGACAACTCTGAATTCAGTCTAGTAGTATCTGAGCAGTATACCAGAAGATTTGCACTGAAAAATACAGACAAATATTTTTGAAACTCCATTTTTTTGTGGAGGAGTTCTTCGTGTAATGGTTATCGTCAAAAGGAAATGGAATCAGCAACATGAGTTCAAATCCTGGACGAGGCTGTTTGTGTTTCCCTTTACACTAATGCTCTTTGGAAAGGCATGAATCCTCTTCTCACTGGAGCCATGGATAAATAGTAGGGCAGACTAGGTTTTCTAGCCTTGGTTAGGCAACCAGTCTAGGAGAAGGAAAACACTGAATTCAAACAAGTAAAAGTTGGCGGAGTGACCTATTGTCGGTATCAGCCAGACAGCAAGGATGTCTATCCCCCTTTTTATTAGAGCTAGACCAGGGAGTGCCAAACCTACCATCAACTCCTTACTTTACCACACAGATCAGATTACCTAATATGTGCTACTCTTAAACTGAGTTGGCAAGGGCTGGTATTGAACCCGGAACCTTGTGATTCCTGGGCAGGTGCTCTACCAATTGACCAGCTGTACTCTGCTCAAAAATTGACCTTGTGTCACATCCTCTCCTTTGTCGATTGCTGTACTATTCGTCTGGTGGGTAATTTTCTTTCCATTTAATTCTGTGTTTGATGAAGTCAAGGAAGAGACAATACGCAGGGTAAGACCGATTAAAGACGACTTGGTAATGGTCATCTAGTTTAGTCTTAAACGGGTTAAGTAGATTCTTCATCTTCAACAATTCCAATCCTGTATTCTTGCAAAACCATTTCTGTGGCATGGAATGACAACCAGACAGTTTATCTGACCCCCAAGACATACCAAATCAATACAAGTTAGATCGAGATTCAACCTTTGAAAAAAAAAAATAACGTTACGTTCATCCTTCATTTCTATCTTAGTAAATACAGATTTAAACTTGCTACTTTTTTGACACACCTTGTATTCTGAAAAAAAATTAATGAATTTAACTTTTTTTTTTTTTTTTTTTCAGAATACAAGGTGTGTCAAAAAGTACAAAAAATTATTCAAAAGAAGAAAAAAAAACATGCTTACATAAAATGCACAGAAGGGAATTAATGTGAAAAAAAGAAATCCCTTAAAAAGGGTTAAAACGTGCTAGAAATGATCATAAATAAATTAGATTCACCCACCTTGTGATTACTAGATGGTTGCTCTATTACCCACCCCCACCCCAAGACAAAATTGCCCAATTGTTTGCAATTGTGTCTGACTATCTCTCTCTTCTATATATATCTCTCTCTATATCTCTCTATCTATATCTCTCTCTCTATCTATATCTATCTCTCTCTATCTATATAACTCTATCTCTATCTCTCTCTATCTATATAACTCTCTATCTCTATCTCTCTCTATCTATATTTCTCTCTCTATCTATCTATATCTCTCTCTATCTATCTATATCTCTCTCTATCTATATATCTCTCTCTCTATCTATATATCTCTCTCTCTATCTATATATCTCTCTCTATCTATCTATCTATCTCTCTCTCTATCTATCTATATCTCTCTATCTCTATATCTATCTATATCTCTCTCTCTATCTATCTATATCTCTCTATCTATCTATATCTCTCTATCTATCTCTATCTATCTCTCTCATCTATCTATATCTCTCTATCTATATCTCTCTTCTATCTATCTCTCTCTCTATCTATCTATATCTCTCTATCTATCTCTCTCTCTCTATCCCTCTCTAGAAGAAAATTATCTTCAGCAGATGAATAAACGATGTTACTATGGTAAAAGGTGGTCAAATCTTTAAAGCAAATTGAATGCCATTCATTAGGTCTATTGAAAGAATAGAATTGAAAAAAAAAAAAAAAGACACCTTTTTTATTTATCTATTTTCTTTATTTTTTATTTTTTTTTTTGTTAGAATTCCTTTTCTGTTGACATTTTCTTTCTGCAGATTTTTTTTTTTTTTAAATGTGGAGAAAAAAAAAAATGGCACTGATATTTTTTTTTTTTTTTTTTGCATTTTTCACTCTCAGACGCTTGCAAAAATATTTGAATAAAATGAATCAGAACTTCCAAAATAGGTTAATTCTTCAAAAACCTCCAGGAAAAAACAGTGGAATCTATTAACAGGACTGCAATGGATGAAGAAAGTAATTATCACCTTATATATATTGGCATTTCAGTCTCGGAAGACTATTATAAAGTTTTTGTGCCCCTGAAGTTACAGCGCCTCCTATGACTGTGAAGTCCGATGTTTGAAAAACATTCTCGACCACAGATATCGCATTTGAAGGCTGTCCTAAAGATGTTGATGTTCCGGTGCTTTGTTGCCGCTGCTTTCTTCTAGACTTCTTAGCTTCAGGGTGATTTCTGACATGAACAGTCCTCTATGGAGATTCTGCCATCATCAAGGGCGGTCCTGAACCAAATTTTCCCAGCTGGAAGGGGCATCACCTTAGATAGATGACTCATCATACATATATCTCCCTTTTAGAAGTCCATCACAGATGACAATGGCGTCACTCCATGTTGTTCAACAGTTGTGGACCCTCTGGTGGCTAGTTAGTCCAATTCTGGACTTGCAGATGCGGTCAAACTCCGCTTAAAAAATTGACCTTGTGTCAAATCCTGCTCATGCAGAGGGGTTGGTAAATATATATGTGTGTGTCATGGAGGCGCGTGGTCAAATGGTTAGAGTCGTAGGAGATGGACTCGTCAACCCGAGTTCAATTCCTTGTCGAAGATGTTTGCGTTTCACATAACGCTAATACCCTTGGGAAAGGTATGCATCCAATTCTCCCTCCAGCTATGGGTAAATAGCAGGGCAGACTGGGCTCTTTAACCATGGCTAGGTAACCAGTCTAGGAGAAGGAAAATTCTGAATTCAAACCTGCTAAACTGCGCTTAAGAAATTTACCTTGTGTCGCATCCTGCTCGTGCGGAGGGGTTGGTAAATATGTGTGTGTGTGTGTGTGTATTTTTATTTCTCTGACAGCATAAAAAAAACTCCTGGCTTTATAGTTTGTAATTACACAATACAAACTTTTGCCTGGAGAAAAAAATATAAAAAAAGAAATGACCAAATCATAAAATGATTAAAAAAAAAATCAAAGTCTATAAAAATGGCCAAAAGAAAAAATACTGAAAGAGTTGCCTAAGTTAAATATACTAAAGTGCTCAATACAAAAAGTAGAGCAAATAAATAAAGGAGTAAGCCTAACGAGTCAGAGAATATCTACCTAGGTTTCTTCTAACGGATCATCAGGATAATTCTGACTGTGTATGTATGTGTGTGTTTAATATAAAAAGATAAATACTAAGGAGAAAAGTTTAGAACACAAGTAGAGCATTTGTATTATTCGGACTATTGTCCTCATCTTCATTGTTATCTGTACAACGTTTCGGTCGATGTGCCCTCCGGCCTTCTTCAGGTATTTCTTGTCGGACTTAGGAACCTTCTTGTCATAATCGGGAGCTATCATGGAACTTTGAACCTAACCCTTTATTCAGTCCACATGGTATCCTGATCTCATTCCACTAATCAGAGAAAAAGAAGAGCAGGTGTCCAGCCCAGAAAAATATAAGTCGTCGTCATCGTCGGGTTGGCCTAAAGTCGGTATCAGCCAGACAACGAGGGAGTCTATTCCCTTTTGACTAGTGCTAGACAAAGGAGATCATTTTTAGCGTCTGAGGTGGAGCGCCATCAGCTCCTCACTTTACCGCACAGATCCCTGTGCTACTCATACGCTGAGTTGGCAGGGGGCCAGTATCGAACCAGGAACCTTGTGATTCCTAGCTGAACACTCTACCAACTGAGCTAAGCCGAAAAATATAAAAGTATAAAATAATGAACACTAAGTCCTAGAAATATCGGTTTCTGTTATTCTTTTGAATAAAGTGAACCACCGTGGTGGTGGTGGGGGGAGGCTTGTAAGTATTCAGATATTATTGATAAAGCTTATTGGCAGCTCTACACAATTCATATCATAAAACTAAAAACATAAACAATAAGTTGATATTATATCAAATATTATTATATATATATATATATATATATATATTTGGTGAGAAAGGTGTTATAGGCATTTTAAAATGTGTGTACTGTATTGGAAATTAATTTTGTTTAAGGATGGTTTGTATTGTTTTATTATACAAAATTCAAAACAACCAACTTCGTCGTTCATAACAATTTCTCTCCCCAGACAAGTCGGCTTAATGAGACCAATGTAGTATACAGATTTAAATGTCCCCTAGGAGATTGCAGTCTCCCAGAAAATGAAAATACATACATTGGATTCACCTCAACCACATTGTCATGTCGTCTAACCCTCCATTTAACAGATAATAGCTCTATTTCACAACACCTAAAATTACATTCATGCCCCCACTCTAATTACCGAAATATTCTAACGGAAAATACACACATTCTGCACAAAGAAAAAAAATAAACAAAAACTCCAAATACTAGAAGCTTTATACATAAAACAATACAAACCATCCTTAAACAAAATTAATTTCCAATACAGTACACACATTTTAAAATGCCTATAACACCTTTCTCATCAATTCTTCTCCTTCCAGCCTCCACATTAATATATATATTATATATATTATATCCAGAACCAGACTGTCCTTTCATTATTCTCTTCCAAATTGGTGGGGGGAGGCTGGGTGGAAGGGAGATAGTTTTGCTTTTATTTCCAACTAGAAGCGACTACCCAGCATTGCCTGGGTAGAGGATGGGGAAAAAAACCCTGGTGTATTGATTTGTTTATTTTTGAGATTCACAAATATTGGACATTTTTAAGTAGAATTTCAGTGCTATTTCTATGTATATTTTGATTTTTAAATATCTTCGAATATAAATCAAATCTTCATAATTTTTGCACAAAAAGCAAGAACTGGTGATATTTAATGTGTATATATTTACTTTATTGTTAATTGTTTTATTTTTGTAGTTTCATCTGGCCATACATACATACGCACCAACTACCCTTTATATAGCTCTCTGTAGTGATTTAAAGATTCACTGTATTTGTACATACTGGATCATACAATAAGAATACAGTGTGTCTTAGAAATCACATATAGAATCATCCCTTACTACCAAGTTTTGGATACCTCACACTATATATATATATATATAATATATATATATATATATATATATATAGAGAGAGAGAGAGAGAGAGAGAGAGAGAGATAGATAGATAGATATATATTTACATACTGGATCATACAATAAGAATACAGTGTGTCTTAGAAATCACATATAGAATCATCCTCACTACCAAGTTTTGGATACCTCACACACATATATATATATATATATATATATATATATATATATATAGAGAGAGAGAGAGAGAGAGAGAGAGAGAGATAGATAGATAGATATATATATATTACATACTGGATCATACAATAAGAATACAGTGTGTCTTAGAAATCACATATAGAATCATCCTTTACTACCAAGTTTTGGATACCTATATATATATATATATATATATATATATATATATGTGTGTGTGTTAGCAATTGCCAACAGGGGAAGGAGGAGGGGGATGACTAGAAAATGGAAATAATAAGAAAATCTAAGAGACTCTTTTCGCCTTCTTCTTGGTAACTGGGCAACCAGATGTTGGAGAAACGGCAGAAATACCATTGCGATGGTGACAGTGCTGCTGCTGCTGCTGCAAGTTGCTGTTGTTGGGGGGTGGGGGCGAGGCGTAGAAGACATTGGCAGAGAGAGTGGAGGAGGAGGAGGAGGAGGGGGTGGACACTCACATGCAGACAATACTGGCAAACAGCAGCGTAATGTTGGTGACATGTGCCTGGTGCTGCTGCTTCTGCTGCAGCCGCTGCAGACCCCAAAATGTCAACATCCACAACGACACGAGGAGGATGAGGAAGAGTAGGAGGCAAGTATCTCAGCTTTGGGGTTTTATTGGGTTTTTTTTTGTGCATTCTATTTTTTTTTTAAATTTATAAGTGAAAAAAAAAAAAAATTAAAAGCATACCATTTATTTAAATGCACGCCCCCCCCCCCCGAATCAATGAATATTCAATGAAGGAAGAAAAAAAAGGACAAAAAGAGAGAGAGAATATCAAAATATTTTCCACCATTTCTGGTAGCAACAGGTAAAAAATTGGTATGACCAAAATTTGTCTACATAAGGAAATGTGGTTTTGTTTGTTTCTCTGTTGATATCTTCAGATAGGATCAGCGTAGTATCTGCACACAGATTTGCCACATACTGCTCCTGAGCCACCACTCTCAACCCCCTACACACACACACACACACACACACACACTTGAGGAGGAAAGTAACTAACTTGGGTTTTTATTGTCCATAACTTCAGCTAAGATCAGCATAGTATCTGCTCCTAGATCTGCCATGTACAATTCCTGACCCCCCCCCCGCACACACGCACACATACACATGAAAGCACCCGAGGAGGAGGAGGCAAGTATCTCATTTTTGGAGTTTTATTGGGGGGGGATTGTGCATTTTTTTTTTTTTTTTTAATTCTTGTTTTAAATCTTTTAATGTCTTAGTAAGTGGTGGGGGGGAACCTGTTTATTTAAATGGCCACAACCCGAAATAATGAATATGCAATGAAGGAAAAAAAAAGAAAAAGAAAAAAAAACCGATAGAAGAAGGGAGAATATTCAAAACTACTTCCACCATTTCTGGTAGCAACAGGTACGACAAAAATTTGTCCATTTCTTTGTTCATAACTTCAGCTAGGATCAGCATAGTATCTGCACTCAAATCTTCTACATACTGCTCCTGGGCCCCCTTCCCCCCCCCACACACACACACGAGGAAGCAAGTAACTATCCTGGGTTTTATTGTTTATAACTTCAGCTAAGATCAGCGTAGTATCTGCACACAGATCTGCTACATACTACTCCTAAGCTCCCAACACACAAAGAGGCAAGTATCTAGCTTTTGAGTTTTATTTGTTTTATTTTGTGCATTTTTTTTTTAAAGTTTTATTTTAATTCTTTTAACATCTTAGTAAGTAGGGTAAAAAAAACAAAAAAGGTTTATTTACTCCCCCACCCCCGAAACAATGAATATGCAATGAAATGAAGAAAAAAAAGAAGGGGAATATTAGAAACATCTTCCATCATTTCTGGTAGCAACAGGTACAAATTGGTATATCCAAAATTTTGGTTATTTCCTATAAGTCTAACATGATCAAAGGGGAACTACTCTTGACTGATAAATTATTTATTTTCACATTAAACTAACCCTAAACCCAAAAGCCGTCTTCTTTTTTCCTAGTAGATCAATAAATAAATAAATAAATAATTTATCAGTCAAGAGTGGTTCCCCTTTTATCATGTTAGACTTATAGGAAATAACCAAAATTTGTTTATGTAAGAAAGTGCTTTTATTTGTTTGTATTTTTTTAGATGAAGCTTGATGTGAACAATTTTGATTTTTCAGACTATTGTCTTCGTCTTTATTGTGGTAGTTATTAAAACAACATTTTGGCTGCTGCATCCTCTGGCTTTCTAGAATTAAAAATGATTTCCCAGGTTGTGTCATCACTATACTCAGTGTTACGTTTTAAAAGGCCATTCCTTGGCCTTAATAGCAGAAGCGCTTATCTGGTGGAATTGGATCCTTGATAAAGAGTCTGTGATAATGTGAATCCTTTGGTTACTAAAGTGTTCTCAGTTACTGGTATAAAGTGTAAGTCCTTCAAGAGTATTGGTACAGATCCGGCAATCCTATGTGTGTCCGTCCTCAAAGAGTGCAGCTTTAATTATGACCAATGTGGGGGGTTTAAGTATTCTATCAGGCCAGTAGTATTGCTAGTGATTGGTTACTAGAGTCAATCCCGTGCCAAGGCTAATCTATAAATAGAGGTGGGTATTTAGAGCACATCCTATATCCAAATAATCGCGTGGTGTAATGGATAAAGTCATGGGAAATGGACTCGTCGCCCCGAGTTCAAATCCTGGACATGGTAACTGCATTTTACTTAGCGCTAATATCCTTGGGAAAGGTATGAATTCTACTCTCCCTCCAGCTATGGGTAAATAGTAGGGCAGACTGGGCTCTTTAATCTTGGTTAGGCAACTGGTCTAGGAGAAGGAAAACTCTGAATTCAAACCTGTTAAACTCCGCTTAAGAAATTGACCTTGTGTCACATCCTGCTTGTGCGGATAATAATCAACACTCAACAAATAATCCCAACACTCAGATATACCGGAAACACCTGAGGAAGGCCAGAGAATACAGTGGATGAAACATTGTGTTAATAACTACCACAATGAAGATGAGGACAACAGTCTGAAAAATCAAAATATTCAAGTGTGGTTTTGTTTGTTAGTTTCATTTTTTTTGTTCATGACTTCAGCTAAGAGCAGTGTAGTACCTGCACCCAGATCTCTAACATACTTGGGGGAGAGGGAGACCTGCTTAAAGGCTTTGGAAGGGCAGGTTATGTACAGGGTGTCCACAAAGTCAGTGTGCATTTTTTAACAACTTTTATAACTTTATTCGTATTTGTTTCTTTAAAGTGCACATGGACTTTATGGACACTCTGTATATTTTCTATTAATATTACTTTTTGAAAATATGATTTTAGTAAAGGATTTTACGGCATGTCAATCCTTGTTGGGTTATTTCATGCTGAAGAGATTTTGTTATGTTTATACTTGATAGGCATTCAATTTTTTTAAAACTCAAATTTTAACAAGTTTTTATTTTTATTTTATTTAACTGAAGAGCCAGGTTAGCTCAGTTGGTAGAGCGTTCGGCTAGAAGCCACAAGGTTCCTAGTTCGATACCGACCTCGCCAACTGAGCGTATGAGTAGTACAGGGATCTGTGCAGTAAAGTGAGGAGTTGATGGTAGGTGTGGCGCTCTACCTCAGATGCAAAAACAATCTCCTTGGTCTAGCGCAAGTGAAAAGGGGATAGACTCCCTCGCTGATTGGCTGATACCGACTCTAGGCCACCATGACAACTTACTTTTATTTAACCCATAGATGGGAGCCTAACAGGTACTACCATTCCGGGTCAGAGTGGACCTGGGGTGATCAAAGGGTACTCTACATTCCCCAGAGCTCTAGGATAGGAACTTCATCATCAGATAGAGTTTAACATCATACTAAGACCCACAGCCAACAACTTCTAGCACATATATGATAAAAAGTCGCCCGAGTTCAAATCCTGGACATGGTAATTGCATTTCACTTAGTGCTAATACCCTTGGGAAAGGTATGAAGCATACTCTTCCTCCAGTTATGGGTAAATAGTAGGGCAGACTGGGCTCTTTAACCTTGGTTAGGCAACCGACCTAGGAGAAGGAAAACTCTTAATTCAAACCTGTTAAACTCCGCTTAAGAAATTGACCTTGTGTCACATCCTGATCGTGCGGAGGGGTTGGTGTGTGTGTGTGTGTGTGTGTGTGTGTGTGTGTGTATGTATATATATATATATATATATATATATATATATGTATGTATATATATATATATATATATATGATAAAAAGAGTTGGGGGCTTGCCATAAGGGCAATATCATTGGGACAATCATATAGGTGCTAGGGTTTGACGTGACCAGCTGATTGTATTCTATTCATTTTCCTGACATTAATACATTATTCTATGTAATATACATGAGCCTTTGATGAGTTGTGGTGCACTTGAGCTCTGGATGCAATAAATTTCATTATTATTATTATATTATTATTATAAAAATGTTATTTCTCTGAATTTTTTAGATGAGGCTTGATAATTATAATTATTTGGATTATTCGGACTATTGTCCTCATCTTTATTGTTATCTGTACACTGTTTCGGCCGATGTGCTCTCCGGCCTTCTTCGGGTATTTCTTGTCAAACTCAGGAAGCTTCTCTTTGAACTCTGGAACTTCTTGTCGTGACTGGGAGCCATCACGAAACTTTGAACCCAACCCTTTATTCAATCCATGGGGGTATACTGTTCTCATTCCGCTAACCATAGCTGGGGTTCCCGAGTCCGACAATAAATACCTGAAGAAGGCCCGAGAGCACATCGGCCGAAACATTGTACAGATAACAATAAAGATGAGGACAATGGTCCGAATAATCCAAACAATACGAAAAATATGTTGTTCAATATAATTAATTGTTAGATCAGCATTTCTCAATTGTTTTATGTCAGTTCGGTTTAAGAAGTATATTTCTCAAAAATAATTTCGGTTGGTTGATTAAAAGTGTTACAGATTATTTCTGAGAATTATAAAAAAAAGGCTGAACTTGCACAAAGGTGTCAAAATTAGGGTGACCCAGAAAAAACAGAACCCAAATTATTTATTTATTTTCCCATTAAACTAACCTTAAACTCCAACCTCACTCCTAAGCCTAACCCTAAACCCCCCCCTAGTTAAAATTAAGTTTTAAATTTGTTTTAAATTTGTGGGTTCTGTTTTTTCTGGATCACCGGTATACAGGGTGACCCAGAAAAAACAGAACCCAAATTATTTATTCATTTTCCCATTAAACTAACCCTAATCTTAACCCTACACCCCCCCCTAGCTAAAATTAACAGTTCTATTACAAAATTTGTGGGTTCTGTTTTTTCTGGGTCACCCTAATTTTGACATCTTTGTGCAAGTTCAGCAAAAAAAAAATCTTTGTTGCTTTTGTGATAGATGCTAAATGCAAAATTTTGGTTAGAAACTACTTCCCTTTGTATCTCTCTGTCTGTCTGTGTGTGGTGTGTGGTGTGTGTGTGTGTGTCTGTCTTTCCAAATAGTCTTGACTTCTTTCAACTGAAACCTGACCCCTGCCAAACAATCCTTAGGGACACACCCAAGGGACTCCTATGTCTCTTCCTGTTCTCTGACTAAAAATTGCAGACTTCTATTTATATCCAGTGCAGCCTCTTTTCATTAAAAAAACACACCCACAAAATACATCTACAAAATTACACCTGTAAAAGAAACTTGAGTACCAACTTTTATCTCAGACTCTGACAGTTTTTGGTATTATAGGACCCCCCACTCTGATAGAAGGGTGCAGGGGGGGTATGGAAGTCCAACCGAATTAAACACCAAAAATTGAAGCGGGCTATTAGAAAGGGTAATTTTCAACCCAGCAACATTCAAAGTGGAGAAGTTCCAACATGTAGTCTATGTGGAAGAGTGTGTCTCTCAAGAGCTGGCCTGGTGAGTTATCTGAGAAAACATAAGGATAGGGTGTCAAATGCTACTGACACCTAACTATGTTGGAAAAAAAAACAAAAAAACAGTAAATGATCTTAATTGAACACAAGTTGACAGCCATTATTATCATTATTATTATATATATATATAGTCGGTAGAGCGATCGGCTAGAAACCACAAGGTTCCTAGTTCGATACTGGTCCCCGCCAAATCTGTGCGGTAAAGTAAGGAGCTGATGGAAGGTGTGGCGCTCCACCTCAGATGCTAAAAACAATCTCCTTGGTCTAGCGATATTGAAAAGGGGATAGACTCCCTCGCTGACTGGCTGATACTGACTTTAGGCCGCTCCGTCGACTTTACTTTTTACTTATATATATATATTATATATATATATGTGTGTAGAATTAAACAAAAGACACATCTCCTGTTTAACAATTTCATTTAAAAAACTGGTACATCACCCCTCATGATGGCACTTCGAAGTGCCGAAAGTACTCGGGACCTGAACTTTGGTGGACTTATCCACGAATTCCACCCAAATATTAAAAAGTTGGCCAGAAAACTCGAAAAGATCAAAAATAAAATTGTTAAACAGGAGATGTGTCTTTTGTTTAATTCTACATGTATAAATGAAAAAATGCTGCCCAAACACACACACACACACACACATATATATATTAATACTGTTGTTCCTTAATCTTCTAATTGTTATCATCTTGCAACCCCCACTGGTTAAAATGAAACCATCCAAATTGTCCAAGATAGACTGCAAAAATGTCCTGATTATCTAGTGTCGCTGATCTGCCGAATTAAAAAAAATATAAATAAGAAAGAAAAAGTAAGGAAAAGATAGAGAGAGAGGGTGGGTGCACGGAGGCAATAACACTAATCTGTTTCAATCAAACATGATGAAAAGAGAGAGAAAAAAAAGAGAGTTAAATCAAGATTATTATACTTTTTACACATTGAACTATTCTGTAATAGTTATTAACTAACTATATCAAATGTAATAATTAAATTATCATCCTGTTGTATATCCACAGGTCCAGCTGGTATATATATATATATATATATATATATATATATATATATTTGGAGGATATGTGCTTAATTGAAGTCATACCTAATTTTCAAAATTAATTAGTTAATAATTAATGAATTTAGGTGGGCATATATGTTCAAATGTAAGGCTAAACAAATTGAGAAAATGTCAATCCCTGAATGTACATTTCAACCTATTAGGTCTCATCAGCAAGGTTATAGACATGGGAGACTGCTCCGTGTGTGACTCGAAACCTCAACTGTCAAGCTGGCAGGCGAAGTCTCTAACCTGTTACACTAGCTTGCCATTCCACATTCTTCGTTTGTTTTGAAACTTATTTATATTCCACTTTTTAAATTGTAATTGTTATCAATCAGAAAATATGTGTTGATATACAAGACTTAATAAAAAAAGAAATTTCTCGGTATCAAAATGAAGTGTTACTATTCTAAAAAAAACATTTTTTTAAATTACAAATAATTGTCACTAAAAGTTTCACACTTCGTTAAGCATGAAACTTTTCGTCAAAATTTTTGGAATTCAAACCAAAAAAAATACCTGTTTTCAGTTATTTTTATTTATATGTGTGTGTGTGTGTTTGTGAGAGTGTGTGTGTGGAGCAAGCAATGTTACAAAAATTGTTACCTGATAAAATTGTATAAAGAATTTTTAATAAGTTGCACCTGTCAAAAAAAAACTGAATCAATATTTATTTTTGCAAAAAAAATAAATAAATAAATAAATGAAAAAAAAAAAAAAATTAATAAAATCTAAAAAGTCGATCTAAACAAATAAATGAAACCCTCATTGTTCACCTCGTCAAAATTCTTTTATGAATAAAAAAAAAAAAAAAATTAAAAAAGAATCCATTGATCCAAAAATACAATGAGATCCGATAAATAGACAACACCCATGTCTGCAAAATTCACAAAGACATTACAGCTTATTGTATAAATAAAAATTTATCAGACAGATTTACGGTAAAGCAAGACAGAAAAACTTCAATAAAACAAAATATACAGATATTCTCTTAAATTTGCAAACATCGTCACAATTTTCAATAGGATTTATCCAATGTCCTGTGTTAACTATTGGTTAATGGAACAAGCCAAACACCTCCTCAACTTAGTGGACTCTTCCTAGCAGTAGTAGCAACAACTACTTAATCTGTTGTAGTTTGTCCATTGGGACTGAACGAATAAATGCCTGGAGAAACTATAACATTCAACACCTTTATTGAAGTAAGTCAGTTAGACAGTCAACAATTGGTTTGAGCAATGTGACTGGCCAAGCCCAACTGCACCAGTGTCAAGACAACTGGTATTTATGGGAATTCAGAACAGTCCACCCATGAATTTGGGTGAGTCCATTCCCTGAGTCCTGATTGGCTGCTTGGTTTGTAGGGTCCTCTGAGGCTCCATAAATCCTGCCACTTTTCAGAGGTCTTTACGGCATCTCAGAATTGTATTCAGTTACGACTGTTTGCCGTCTTGTCTTGCCAACTCAACGGTAATTGGACTTAGTATTCTATAACCTTGATATTTATTAATGGTAGCAGAGCGCAGTTCCGATCTACAGACCTCTGGGTTATGGGCCCAGCATGCTTCTACTGCGACTGATATGACGTTAAACTGCATCTAATGGTTAGAAAGGCCCCCTCTGATCAATCGGCTGGTCATGTCAAGTCCTAGCACCTATATGATTGTCTCTTATGCCAAGCCCCCAACCCTTTTTATCATATATGTGCTAGAAGGTGTTGGCTGAGTGCCTTAGTGTCCTGGATATTGTAGAATAATCATACTAGTTACAATTACCGTCGAATTGGTAAGACAAGGCAGCAAGTAATCATAACTTAATACAAATCTGTCTTGCTGAAATACTACTGCAAAATGCCAGGTTATTTATGAAGCCTCCTAACATCATAGAAACCAAGCAGCCAATCAGGACTCAAGGAATGGAATCACCCAAATGCATGAGTGGACTATTCTGGATTCCCATAAGTACCAATTGTCTTGGCACTGGTTCAGTTGTGCTTAGCTTGTTGCTCAAACCAACAGTACGCTAACTCACTTCAACAGTGACGTTAAACTGCATCTAGTGGTGAAATTCCAATTCTGAAATTCTGGGGAGTGTGGAGAACCCCTTTATCGCCATTACTCTCAAATCCACTCTGACCCGGAGTGGTAATACCTGTTAGGGTACCATCTATAGGTTAAATAGATTTTTAAAAATGAGTATTAAAAAATTTCTTTTTAAAAAAATTGAATTTGAAAACAAAAATTGAATACCCAACACAAATGAATAAAACAAAATATCTTTGGCATAAAATAACCCAACAAGGGTTGACATGCCGTAAAATCCAACCAACCTAGTATTCCTAGTGTTTAATAAAAATGACTTCCCAACAAAAATGAATAAAACAAAACGTCTTTGGCATAAAATAACCCTACAAGGGTTGACATGCCGTAAAATCCAACCAACCTAGTATTCCTAGTGTTTAAATGACTTCCCAACACAAATGAATAAAACAAAATGTCTTCGGCATAAAATAACCCAACAAAGGTTGACATGTTGTAAAATCCAACAAACCAACCAACTAGGATCTACGTTTCCTACCGACCCTGCACCTAATTGTGATCAACTTATCACATGATACATATTGCCAATATAGCAGTATTCAGTTCATAAAATGGATCAAAAAGAGGCAACTAAAAGGTTTGGTATAAATCCAACTATTCTCCCTCCAGCTATGGGTAAATAGTAGGGCAGATTTTGCTCTTTAACCTTGGTTAGGCAATGTTATAGGTGACATAACCTATGTACATAAATGGAATGCGCCGACGACTACTATAAGTAGCAGGGACAATTGTGGCTTGACACGAAGCAATGCGAGTCAGCTCGCAACTGTATGGTCGGACGCAATCTCCACTTTCTTTTTTGTAATTTCTACTCCTTTTTGTTCAATACATTTGTATCCATTGTTACCAGTCGTTTGTCTTATTTTTGACCCTTAAAACCCCCACAACATGCAACCAGTCAATAATTGTGATCGACCTATCACATGATACATATTGCCAATATAGCAGTATTCAGTTCATAAAATAGATCTCAAAATGGATCAAAAAGAGGCAACTAAAAGGTTTGGTATAAATCCAAGCTATTCTCCCTCCAGCTATGGGTAAATAGTAGGGCAGACTTTGCTCTTTAACCTTGGTTAGGCAACCAGTCAAGGAGAAGGAAAACTGAAATAATTTTTAAACAGATTTATTTGACCCAGAGATGGGACCCTAACAGGTACTATTAGTCTAGTTGGTTGGTTTATTGATTTTAACAGCATATCAACCCGTCCGGGTTATGTCATGCCTAACGGTTAGGGTGTAATACATATTGTGTATTCATATATATACTTTTAGTAATTGGTTTTAACAATGTGTTAGCATTATTAGGGATTATGTTGTATGGCATTGATTTATTAGTCTAGGTCAGTGGGCCTGGGATTAATGGTAATGAAGGGATGCACCACACTCCCCAGATATCTAGATCTGAAGCTTCATCATCAAGTGCAGTTTAGTGTCATACCCAGGACACCGTTGGGGTGGGTGGGAGTTTTTACACCTCTACATTAGATAAACTAGCAAGAATATGCGACCTCTGGGCGTACGTATTTAAGTAATGAAATATATTAAATTAGAAAGACTAAAAGTGAGGTATATAAAAAGACGACACTTATTTTAATTATATTTTAATTGGTTTCTATATAAAATCATCCATAGGACTGATTTTAATACGTTGGAGAATAGAACAGTATGCAAATTAACCACACCATATACTATGTAAGCACGTGGTGTAATGGTTAAAGTCATGGGAAATGGACTCGTCGCCCCGAGTTCAAATCCTGGACGTGTTAATTGCATTTCACTTAGCTAATACCCTTGGGAAAGGTATGAATCCGACTCTCCCTCTAGCTATGGGTAAATAGCTGGGCAGACTGGGCTCTTTAACCATGGCTAGGTAACCAGTCTAGGAGAAAGAAAACTCTGAATTCAAACCTGTTGAACTCCGCTTAAGAAATTGACCTTGTGTCGTATCCTGCTCGTGCGGAGGAGTTGGTAAATATATATACTATGTAAACTTTTATTTCTTGGTGATATATAAGACACATTGCAGGATTTAAAACGCACTAATAACATGGGCTGTTTTGAGGAAAATCTAACTTAAATTTTCAGAGAAACATCGTTAATAAATAAGATTCATTCTATTCTATGTATTAATGATTTTGACTATGAATCAAATAGTACTTGATAAACTTACACAATTCCCGAGGGTATTTTGACATAAGCAGTGACAGTTTCGGTTACAGACAGACACTGAATCTCCATTATAATAAAATTTAGGTTAAGATAGATTTATTAAATACCTTTCCTTGGTGCTACACTCAATGTGTGTGTGTGTGTGTGTGTGTGTGCTCATGTTTATGACAGAAATATTCAGGGTGAATGATTTGAAACCCGGAAGATATGACGGGTGGGGTAGGGGTGTTACAGTTTGGGAAAATTATTCAGTCATATCAAGGAGGAAGTAGTGTCTGTAGTTACCCAACCCCTCGACACAAGGTCGATAAGAGTCATAAGTGTTTCAGAAATTTATCAGAAAACTATTCAATGTCGTTTTGTTATTTTTAGCATTATTAACACTTATGCAGGAAGCGTGACATTTTTGTTCTAGTGGTAGGCTCAATGTAAGGCATTTTCCTATTGGCTGCTTATTGACCAATCTATATATTAATACTCGTGTTCCTTAATTATACAACCTTTATCATCTTGCAACCCCCTCTGGCTAAAAAATGAGACCGTCCAGATCATCCAAAATGAAATACAAAAATGTAAATCCTGATTATCGTGTTGCTTCAAAGAGAAGCTTCCCGAGTTCGAAAAGAAATACCTGAGGAAGGCCAGAGGGTACATCGGCCGAAACGTTGTACAGATAACAATGAAGATGAGGAAAATAGTCCAAATCTTATAATAATGGATATTGTGTGTTTTTCTGTAACCAAAACTATATTACTACACAAGTCACAATTCCCTTAGTTATTTACATCACATTCTCCATGATTTTATTTTTATTTAAACCTCAATTATTAATAAAATTGTTTTGCATTATTAATACTGTAAGCCTTATCTACATACTCATAACATGAAATTGTATTTATATATACAACAAAATAGCGGTTTACGGTATGAATGGGAAGGCTAATTTGCATATTGATCTTAAAAATTTGATTTTAATAAATAACGTCGTCGGAGCGGCCTAATGTCGGTATGAGCCATACGAGGGAGTCTATCCCCTTTTCACTAGTGATTGTGTTTTGCGCCTGAGTTGTAGCGCCACACCTACCATCAGTTCCTTACTTTACCGCACAGACCACTGTGCTACTCATAACGCTGAGATGGCGAGGACCGGTATCAAACTAGGAACCTTGTGGTTTCTAGCTAATTTATTGTGTACAGTGCTCAGGTGCACCACAACTCGTCAAAGTCTCATGTCAAGTAAACAGAATAATGTATTAGTGTCAGAAACATGAACAGTTTTTGCTTAGTATTATTGATTTTGAATTGTTTGGTTTTATCTTAATGAATATGAGCAAAGATCTCTGGGATAAATCTTAAAGGAAATCCATTAACAAGAAGAAATAACTGTAACATTATCCTTTACTTCCTATTTTAACTAAATAGTTAAATTAGGAAAATTTACCGATGAAAGACAGGAGTAATGGAAAATGATGGAAGAGTTAGTTTCAAAGTTGTTCTATTTTTCGATTATACCACCTGTGTTTCAAATCATTTTATCTGCATTCTTATTTAGTTTCATTAGCCTTTCTAATTTAACATGATATTTTATTATATTAAAACTTAAATACTAGCACCCTGAGGGTACATATATTTGCTAGTAATACTAATTATCAAACCTCATCGCAAAATTTCAGAGAAATTGTACCTCACATTACCAAAATATTACAAAACTTTTGACTCGGGTAGTATTATTCAAATTAGCTTTTTAGGTATTAAAAAAAAAAAATTCTTTTTATCAAATTATTATTTTTTTTATTTTGTTTTAAAAACATTAACTTTGAAGGGACGTTGACCTTTTTAGTTAAAATATAAATCGAATTCAGGTAAATGAAAAGAGTAGTATCATCATCATCATCATCATTATTTTTATCCCCTACCCTCACCCTAATGAAAAAAAAAAAAAACATTCTGAGGGTGGGATGGGGGAGGAAGACATTAATGATAATTCTTAGCCTTTTTTTTTTTTCTTAAAACTCTGCTGGACTCGTGACATTCAACATTTCTTTTGACCTTTTATAAAAAGGGGAGGGTAGGGGAAGAAAAATTAATAAATTGATTTTTTTTTTTTTTTTTTTTTTAAGTATTTTTATAAAAATATCTTTGATTTGTTTACCTTTTTATCAATTTTAGATATTGAGAATTTTGCTAAAAAACTTTTTCTTTTTTTTTTTTTTTTTTTACTAATCAATAAAAATTTTTTTGTCTTCATCGAATATTCATTTATCCTTTTAATTAACAAACTGATAATTAAAAAAAAAAACAAACACCTTCTCCCAATTGTGTTGAACAATAAGTTGTTGGTTGTATCAGGAATAAAATCACAGATATTCTAGGTAAATTCATTACAGTGATGCTGATAGCTTTTTGATTTAGTGTGTCCTGGGACACACATATTTGTTTTGAACAAGTCCCCAGGAAATTTGATGGATCCCAACTAAAGTTTCTTAATAAATTGTAGGGTTTTTATTTATGATCTGGGAAAACAACTAAAACCATCTAACTCCTACCTTGTAACCTATCCTGTGTAATTCATTTCTAAGAAACTATTGAAGTGTATTTACAGTTAGCTTGAAATGGTGAGGGAAGAAAAAAAAAAAACACGGGATGCATGGATACAACTTTACTGTGTCCTTTTAGATTTTTGTGCATCAAGGATGCATACCTATCAGCATCTCTGCATTATATGAGATTAATACATTTATAATCTTGTGTTTCTCTAACACTAACTTTAACCTTTCTGCTCTTTTTATTAACTCTTAACGTCCTATACCGCCTCATTCCACTCGGCCAGAAGTCACATTCATTTTCCTAATCTACCCAAAATTGTTTAAATGTAATATTAAACATATTTAGAAGTCTTTGATTTAAGGGAAATAACAGGTAACTTTAAATGAAAAGGCCATTTTTTAGCCATTTTTTGATAAATCCTTATAGGAATGGGGCTCTGGGCTGGAAACATTCTGAACAGGATGTTCAGAGTTAAATTCTTAAAAGCAATGGTTAAATTCTGAATTTAACCACAAATCATTTACCAGCAATAAAATTACCATCAGATAAATTTACCATTATCTGCGTTATTTGGACTATTGTCCCTATCTTCATTGTTATTTGTACAACGTTTCGGCCGATATGCCCTCCGGCCTTCTTCAGGTATTTCTTGTCGGACTCGGGATCCTTCTCAGACTAATGAAATCATTAGAAATAGTATATAATCAGTCAATGAAAACTAGTAAAAATCAAGAAGAGAACGAGTCTGAATAAATTAGTTCATAATAACGAGATCTAAAAAATCCAGTCAAAATTAAATCAACCCCAAGAAGTTATTTTTGTTTAAATTGTCAAAATATCAAATAATAGTTCTTTCTATTAAATTCTTAAAAGCAATGAATAATTTACCTACAATGAATTTACTAGACACAGGTAAATTCTTTGTATCAAATTAATTGTTCTTGTAATATAGGATTTCCCTAACCCTAAACTTGTAATTCTTTGTATCAAATTAATTGTTCTTGTAATATAGGATTTCCTAACCCTAAACTTGTAAATTCTTTGTATCAAATTAATTGTTCTTGTAATATAGGATTTCCCTAACCCTAAACTTGTAAATTCTTTGGGTTCTTGTAATATAGGATTTCCTAACCCTAAACTTGTAAATTCTTTGTATCAAATTAATTGTTCTTGTAATATAGGATTTCCTAACCCTAAACTTGTAAATTCTTTGTATCAAATTAATTGTTCTTGTAATATAGGATTTCCCTAACCCTAAACTTGTAAATTCTTTGTATCAAATTAATTGTTCTTGTAATATAGGATTTCCCTAACCCTAAACTTGTAAATTCTTTGTATCAAATTAATTGTTCTTGTAATATAGGATTTCCCTAACCCTAAACTTGTAAATTCTTTGTATCAAATTAATTGTTCTTGTAATATAGGATTTCCCTAACCCTAAACTTGTAAATTCTTTGTATCAAATTAATTGTTCTTGTAATATAGGATTTCCCTAACCCTAAACTTGTAAATTCTTTGTATCAAATTAATTGTTCTTGTAATATAGGATTTCCCTAACCCTAAACTTGTAAATTCTTTGTATCAAATTAATTGTTCTTGTAATATAGGATTTCCCTAACCCTAAACTTGTAAATTCTTTGTATCAAATTAATTGTTCTTGTAATATAGGATTTCCCTAACCCTAAACTTGTAAATTCTTTGTATCAAATTAATTGTTCTTGTAATATAGGATTTCCCTAACCCTAAACTTGTAAATTCTTTGTATCAAATTAATTGTTCTTGTAATATAGGATTTCCCTAACCCTAAACTTGTAAATTCTTTGTATCAAATTAATTGCTCTTGTAATATAGGATTTCCCTAACCCTAAACTTAACCCTAACCCAACGCCTTTAGCTCTTTGTAATCATTTCTTAAAAAAACTTAATAAAATCTAAATTTATCCAAGAATTATCTACCATACGTTGAATTTACTGATGCTAAATTTATCATAGGATATATATATGAGTTATATATAATTGCATAATAATGGGACGTCATAATCTCAAAAATCAAGTAAAATTAAATCAATCCCAAGAAATTATTTTTGTTTAAATTGTCAAAATTTAGGGTCTCATCTATGTGTAAAATAATAGTTCTTTCTATTAAATTCTTAAAAGCAATGATTCAATTCTGAATTTAACCACAAATAATTTACCAGACACAGGTAAATTCTTTGTATCAAATTAATTGCTCTTGTAATATAGGATTTCCCTAACCCTAAACTTAACCCTAACCCAACGCCTTTAACTCTTTTTATTAAGTTTTTTAGAGAAATGATTAAAATCAAAATTTATCCAGGAATTATCTACCATACGTTGAATTTACTAACAATAAACTTATCATAGGATATATTTACCATGAAGAATTGTCAAAATTTAGATTTCCATCTATGTGTAAAATAATAACACTTTCTATTAAATTCTTAAAAGCAATGATTCAATTCTGAATTTAACGACAAATAATTTACCCGTGATAAATTTACCATACAATGAATTTACCACACACCTCCACAGTCAGAGATATAAACACCAGAAACTAGCACATACCAAAATATTGCAAAACTTTTAACTCACCCTACTAGCAAGGTCATTGGGGGTCCGGGGTATGTGGGGGTTCATAAGTAACCGAAATATTCCAAAACAATGAATCAAAAGAAAAAGTTTCAAAAGGAGGGGGGGAGGGGCAACATTTCTTTTCAAAATTAATTGTAGCCACGCAGTATTATGAAAGAAACTAATAATTATAATTAGCTCAATAAAATATTTTTTTAATTATACAAATAAGAAAATTAATGTGAAATTAATTATCTCTTCATACAAATTCTAATTATTTCGAGACGAAAGAAATTAAAATGTGTTTGTGTTTTGGAGTAACACGTGAATTTTTACTGAGACAGGAAGAGTTCCCTCCCTTGAACATGTCGACCATTTTATAATAATTGTTTCATAAAGAGATTTATCTTGATTACACACACTATATTATATATCCCCCTGGGCGCCTCAAGTGGTGTAATGGTTAGTAAGCTTAACTGGCAAACCATTACTAGTGAGTTCGAGTCTCACTGTGTGCCCTATACTTCTAGCCTTATGTCATAATTAAGCAAAGCTTAGTAAGTAATCACAATAGATCACCCTTACCACTATTTTTTAAGTTTAACATTTTTCAGACAAAACTGATCCCCCCCCTTTTTTTTTAAATTGTTCGAAACAAACCAACATGAAAGTGATGGTTTTATTTTTTTTTTGTTGTTGTTGTTTTTCTCAGGTAGAGGGCCTACCACAAAGTTCCTGGTTCAATACTGATCCCCGCTGTCGCTAGGTGTGGTGCTCCACCCAGCAAAAACAATCTTCTTGGTCTAGCACTAGTGAAAAGGGGATAGACTTCCTCGCTGTCCAGCTGATACTGACAACAGGTCACTCCACCAACAACTTTAACAATATTTTTCAAGTTTAAAAGTTTTCAGACAAAACTGACCCCTAACACACTTCTTTTTTTTTCTTTTTTTATTTTGAATCAATTTTATCTGCAAAACAGATAACAAACAAGATTTTTTTCAATTTTGCCCATTTTTTAAAAGATTTTTTTTTTACTAATTTTTATATAATTTTTCTTACTAATTTTTAATAATTTCATATATTTTTAAAAATATAATTTTTCATAATTTTATATATTTTTTAAAATAATTTTTCATAATTTTATATATTTTTTTTAATCCTTTTTAATAATTTTATTTTTTTTAAAATAATTTTTCATAATTTTTTTTTTTTCTAATTTTTCATTTTTTTTTTTTTTTCTAATTTTTCATTTTTTTTTTTTTTTTTTTTTTTTTTTTTTCATTTTTTTTTTTTTCTAATTTTTCATTTTTTTTTTTTTTTCTAGTTTTTAATAATTTTATATAATTTTTTTTACTAATTTCAAATTTTGTTCAATTCAATTGTTCAAAATAAACCAAGACTAAAGAGATTTTTTTGGGTATTTTCAAAATCATTATCTATTTCCTTCTTTAATCTTAAAGAGATGGTGAGAAGGAAAACCTGATGAGAGACTGAGGTAAAAAAAAAAAGTTTGTTTTTTTTTTTTAAATTTAAGTAATTATTATAGATTTATGTGGGAGATTGATTTTGCATTTGAGGTTGAGCTCCACACCTACCATTAGCTCTCCACTTTATTGCACAGATCCAAACTGTGCAACTCATGGACTATGTTAGCAAGTACTAAGTATTGAACCAGCAACCTTGTAGTTCCTTGAGCTAAACTGGTACTGATTAAAATCCAAAACTTTTCTGACAGATATCACATGTATCAACCACTCTCCCATGTGTAACTGTGGGTATGTGTCTAGCCAATATTCATTGTAGATTTACGTGAGAGTAAAATGTCCTGTTGATTTGGAGTTTAAATCTAAATAGATCGGAATTTATTCTTTCCTAGATATTGGGTAGAAAGATCAAAGCATACGTTTTGAAATGTTGGGTTATTGGTTGTAATGATATTTGTAATGAAAATTTGTAATGTTTGGTAAAAAAAAAAAAATTATATTAAAACTAAAAAAAAAAAAAAAATTATAAAATTTTCATAAAAAATTTATAAAATTTTAAAATTATAAAAAAATTTTTTTTTTTTAATTTTTAAATAGGTATAATTTTAAATTGATATATTAAATTTTTAAATTGATAAAATTTTTTAAAAAAATTTTTTTTTTTCATTTAAAAATTTTCATAAAAAACATTAAAAAATTATATTAAAACTAAAAAAAAAAATTAAATGTAATTAATTTGTAATGATATGTAATGAAATATTGTGTTATTGGTTGTAATCTAAATATATAAATAAAATATATTTATAAATATTGGGTAGAAAGATCAAAGCGTAGTACCTGTTCTTTGAAATTCCCATTAATATAAACAGAGCAAGATTCTTTTCAATAACAATTTCACTATCTGATTAAAAATGGGAGGGGAGAGGCAACATTCTTAATCAGATAATGAAAAAAACCATGATTTTTTAAATTTTTATTGAGTCTTTAGTTTTATTGTTGTATGTAAAAACATGTTCTCATTTTTGCGACTTTGTATTCCTTTAATGATAATGATAATGAAATTTATTGTGTACAGTGCTCAGGTGCACCACAACTCATCAAAGTCTCATGTCAAGTACACAGAATAATGTATTAGTGTCAGGAACAGTTTACAGTAGTAATATGCGTGCGCATGTGTGCATATGTATGTGGAGAGTGGCATCAGGTATAGTGTTGTGGACTACAGGAAGCATGGAGGCTTTGAAAGATTCAGTGCTTCGGCAGCCTACAACAGATGCGGGCAGTTTATTCCATGTCTCCGCAATTCTGAGCGTGAAAAAATGTTTCCGAAAGTCACATGAGCAGTGCTGTTTTCTGACTTTGTAGGCAACTGGCAACTGACTTGGTAAATGCTCATAAGGTCATTAATCATCTTAACAACAGCAACCTTGAGCACCTTTTTGATCTCCATCTTTCTAACACACGTGGGGTGTGTTAGAAAGATGGAGATCAAAAAGGTGTTCAAGGTTGCTGTTGTTAAGATGATTAATGACCTTATGAGCGTTTACCAGGTCAGTTGCCAGACACCGAAGTTTCAGCGAATCCATTCCCAGGGCAGCGAGACATTCAGAGTATTTTAACTTTTTAGATTATATTGTAATCATAAAATCATTAATGTGGTTTTACATTATTTGTTTGTATTTTTGAGATGAGGCTTAATGTGAATAATTTTGATTTTTCAGACTGTTGTTCTCATCTTTATTGTGGTTATGTATATACACAACGTTAACCATTTATGAATTCACATCTTTTAATGTAGAACTAGAATATAATGTAGATAACTGGGTTTGCCAAAATATCTCCATAGTGCAGCACAATACAGCAATTCCAACTCACTGCAGCTTCCCTTTAAAAACCTCCTAGAGGAAGACAAAGTCACAAAAGTGAGAACATGTTTATACATACAATAATAAAGATGAGGACAACAGTAAAAAAAAAAATTTTTTTAATTATTTACGGTTTTACATATATAATTTCAGAATAACAAAAATTCATTTTGCATTTGCACTGTTTTCTAACTCGTGTTGCAATAAAATTAAATCAAAAAGAATTTTCAGCCGTGGAATCATTTGAAAAAGACAACAAAAAAAGAAAATGATTTCTTTGATGAAATGACAAAAAAAAACATTTTAAAGAGAAAATAACATTTCTAAATGAATTTCAAAGGTGGAAATAATGGATAACAAATTGAATTAAAAAAAAAAAAAAAACAAACAAAAAAAACATTGTAATTTGTTCAATTGATTCAGTGTTATTAGCTTAAAAGCCACTCTATTTGGTGGCAATTAAGTAGCTCCAAGCAGAGGACTGTTCAAACGGCAGTCTTGCTAAGTTTTATAAAAACTGAAGAGGATGAAAGGAATTTGGAGTGTTCACTCATTGAAAACGCAACAGTTTATATTTAAATCGACTTGGAAAGGGTTAAATTTCTAATTACAAGCAGATGATGATGATGATGACGATCAGAAATGAAGAGTTTTCACAAATTCCTCAGCCCTACCCTCAAATGAGAAAAAAAAAAACAAAAAAAAACATTTCAGTCTCAAAGTAAATTTATCAACTATTACATCTGAATTCCTTTTCATAAATTTTTATTGCAACTTAAAATAAAAAATTGTTTTTTTTTTAAATTAAATTATTAGATTAGTGAAATAGATCACTAATTAGGACTGAGCCTATTCTAGTAGTGACCACCCCAAGCGGATTTAACAGGTTTGAATTCAGAGTTTTCCTTCTCCTAGACTGGTTGTTGTTTTTTTTTTTTTCATTTAATATTTTAGATAGCAGACATTAACATTTTTTTTCAGAGTAGCTGGATCAATGCAAGGTCTATTTTATTTTACATAGGGAATTAAATGGGGCATCCCACGAGGATTCAACACATGATTCAGTAATAATGGATCTACGGGACTAACTTTTAAAAATCCCCACTCTACCTGGGTAGCTGCTGCTAGTACATATATAAAGGGCAGTTGTGTGTATGTGTATGTCCGGAGGAAACTCAGAAAATGAAACAATGAGAAAGTAAATATATATACATATTAAATATCACCAGGGCTTGGCTTTTGAGCAAAAATAATGAAGATTTGATTTAAATTCGTGAATATAATTAAAAAATAAAATTCAAATAGTTACAGGATGGAATTTTCTTTTTGCTTTTGATATTTTAAATAGGAGATATTAATCTTTCTTTTCAGAGGGTCAGTGCACTTTTTTTTTCTGGTGCAACGTCTTTACATAGAGATTTTAATGGGGCATCCTGTGAGGATATAATTTTCTTGATTTAACTCTCCCTCACTCTTTTTTTTTTTTTTTTTTAAATTTCTTTCCTTCTTTTAATATTTTCATTGTGTTTGATTGAAACAGATTAATGTTATCGCTTCCACATGCTCTCTCTCTATCTTTCCCCTACTCCCTTTTTTAATATTTTTTGGGGTAGCATGTCCTTTGTCTTCCCTTTCTTTATAATGAAAACGGAATGGTCCATTATTTAGCTGAGCTGACAACACTCATAAGAATTTGGTGGATAAGCAACACCAGATAATCAGGATTTACATTTTTGCATGGATGATTTAGACTGTCTCATCTTTAACCAGAGGGCGTTGCTAGATGATAACAGTCATACAATTAAGGAACTGGAGTATTGATATAAGATGAGAATTATAGTATTTTAACAGGGTGGGTAAGAGCCACACCCCTCAAGAGTTGGAGAGAGAAAAAAAAGGGGGGAAGAGTTAATTTTTTAATTAAAAGGGGGGTGGGGCGGTGTGCAAATAAACCGTTGAGAGGAAGCCCCCCCCCCCCGAAAAAAGTCCACATTCTCTCCTGATGACCCCAAAGCAAAAAACAAACATAATAAAACAACCATAGAGTTGAACTTCTTGCTGGTTTTGAAAATGATCAAGGAGCATTCTACAGTCCGCTCGCTTTCTGGTGAGTTTCGTTACTTATTAAGTAACTTCCTTCTTTTCAACAAATAAATGAAAAAAAATATATAAATATATATATTCAACTATTCAACAAAAAAGAAAACAAAATCCAACCAAGCTTAAAGTGTTTAAAATGGATCAGCACAATTAAAATTAAGCGCACACAAACACAAAAGACAGGCAAAGCAATTTTAGCAGCAAAAATCAACAAAATAACCACCAGGCTTTTAAAGGGTTAAAATAAAAATGGAAAAAAAAAAAAAAAAAAAATTTTTAAATGAAACAAAAAAAATCATTGTTTAATCTTTTTTTTTTTTTTTTTTCAACATTTTTTTTTTATATGAAAAAAAAATTTTTTCAACATCTTTTTTTTTATATGAAAAACAATTTTTTTTTCAACATCTTTTTTATATGAAAAAATTTTTTTTTTTTTTGGGTACGAATGCAGAATAACAGGCAATTACGTATAAAAAGCATTACATTTTATGGAAACACCTGAAACCTTTGAAATGTTAGGGTTAGGTTTAGGGTACTTTGGGGGTTTCTGTAATCTAATGCTATTTAAACGTAAAATGCAATTCTAATGATATTATCTCTTGCGCGCTATTCTGCATTTGTACCAATCTTCTAAGTGCAGGAAGGTTAAATGTAAAAGAAAAAAAAATTGTCGAATAATTTGCTACTCTTAGATGTGGATGCTCTATCCATGATATTGAGCACTGTTTACTTTCTGTAATAGCATTCACCCTGGGTCGGTTGAGCTGGCTCCATCCAACAAATTCACCTGTGGTTAATTCATGGGTAGAATAACAAGGGAATATGAAATTCACAAGCAGTTCCCAAACCCTGCATGCATATCCCGGTCAAGGGAAGGAGATACCCTTGTTTGCCGCAGATTTTCTACAGACAAAGTGACAAGTACCCTAAAAGCTATTGATTCCTGCCGATGATAGAAATCCTTTTGGATTTTCGACAGAGCCTCTTTGACCGGGTTGTGGTCCTAATACCACTGGATGCCAGACATGTCTGCTTTGGGTAAACCTACCAGAAATTTAAGTCCCTGATAGCCTGGCTCTAACACTACCAAGTTTACATAGTCCAGCTGCGACGAGGAGAGGTTATATTTTAGAAATAATATGCTAGATGGCAGTTGAGCAAAGAGCTTCCTCCGCGCTTTTACAGTTCTTGTTTTTCTTAGGTTCATATTCATTTATGTCAAAAAAAAAAAAAAATTTTTTTTTTTTTAAAAAGGCAGCAGTATAGAGCACTCAGTGAGAATCAAACTCACTAACAATGTCTACTAATCCAGCTTGCAAACCATTACACCACACATATGCTCATATAGTTATTTACTAAGTTTAGCTTAGTTGTGGCACAAGGCAGGAAGTATACAGGCACTCAGTGAGAATCAAACTCACTAAAAATGGCCTGCTAACCATGTTAGATGCCTTAAGATATTAGAACATTTTTTTTTAAATCAGTTTACAATAATAGGAATCATCTTCATTTTTAATTCATCAGCTTACGATAAAGGGGTTAATTTAAAAAAAACTGTATAAATTTAGGGGTTGGTTAGTTGGTTTAAAAAGTTGTCAATAACTGAAATGGTATCACCATATGAACTTTTCAGCCCACCTTTGTATATCTAAGTTAGGGTAGCGTGGACATGGAGTCAATAGCACCTGCATACTAACAGTTTCCTGCCTATGCGATCTTCAGACCAAGCATTTGGTCTGAAGATTGCATAGGCAAAAAACTGTCAGTAAACAGGTGCTGTTGACTCCATGTCTATACTACCCTATCTTAGATATAAATGCTCTATCATGATATTGAGCACTGTTTACTTATAAATATAGCACCCATATTATCTATATAATATTAACATATAAGTATATAAATAAAAAAAAATAAAAAAAACTAGCTGCATCGAAAGATGATATTTATTTAGCCGACACAACAGAGTTTCGGTATATTCTCCAAACCATTGTCGGGGTCATCATTTGTGTAAAAAGAAACTATTCATAAACAGAAGTAAAAAATATAACAGAAGACTCAGATTTTTTGCTTTGTAGTCTATTTCAGGAAGCTTAGACAAAGTGTCTTACACCCCCAAATCATCAGATGCGAATGATGAATTCTTTATTACTTTTAAGGCATTTGAAAACAGTTTTTTTTTCTTTCTTATAAATTTGCTCTGTGACTCTAACAATAAGAGCACACATTGAGCTCTGCAAACTGCGACACGTTTTTTTTTTTTTAAATAAAAATTTTTTTTTTTAAATCCTATGTCATAAGGAAGATTTCTTCTCGGGATTTTTGGATTATATATATGTATATATATACGCATCCCATGTCTATTGAATTTTTTGAAATTTTTTGAAATTTTTTCGATTTTCCTCACATTTGAAACATCTTCACCTGATGAATGCATCGCATGAAACCAATATGGTTGTGAATGTTCCTTTGTCACCCAATAAATAGATATGTAAAACCTATATATTTATCTTATTATATTATATAACAGTTCTATTTTATATTGAGCACTCTACCAATTAATAGTGCCTTTGGTACACCATTCCAGCAAAAGCTGTAATAGTGACCATCTCACTATATATATATATATATATATATATATATCCTTTTCAGAAGTCTATCGCAGACGACAATGATGTCACTCCATGTCGTTCATCAATTGCGGACCTTCTGGTAGTTAAATAATCCAATTCTGGACTTGCAGATACGGTCACACACATTGCAAGGGATATTTCCATCTGCATTCTGTGGTGCATGACGACTAAGACGTCGCCGCTCTGCAACCCAATTGATCTTTATATTGAGCTGCTCAGCTCCTATATACACACACTCACGCATTACTGTCAAAATATAAACCAACATGTGGGGAAGAGGTTGAAATAATAAAAATCTATTAATAATGGAGATTCGCTTCTGGTTTTTGTCTGTAACAAAAACTGCATCACTGCTTACGTCACATTACCCAACACATAATCCAACGTCATAACATAGAATAAATATACTCAAAATGTGAGCATGCAATGTTAGACAATCCTCATTGTTTCAATAAATAGATGCCCGGCGTTATATATTTATATATAGATTGTTTTATTCTAATATAATATTTAAAGTTATCAGAACCGTTTCCATTTCAAATTGTCTTTCTTTCTTTTTTTTTTTTTTACTCCTTTAATAAATTTGACGATTTTACATACTTATGGTACACAATTTTATGATACAATTTTCAGCTCCCATCCCTTCAGGCAATATCTTTCAAAAAATTATTTTTACATCGCCCGGAGGGTGTCTTTTTATTTTGCTAGTAATAATGATAAGAAAAGAAAGAAAATCAAAAAAAACAAACACTATGAACCAACAACAAAACCAAACTGACCAAATTATTTACAACATCTACTGAGTACTTACATGCAATGGAATTGTAGTAAACTTTTGTTTGTATCTAACAGGACGCTATAAAAAAACAAAACAAAACAAACGTAAAAAATGTATTTTACATAGCTCAAGATTTTCAACTTCCAACAAGCTCTTTTTCTTTTTCTTCTTCTTCCATCAAGTTATGTAACATTCATGAAAAAAAAAACACATCAACAGGGTTAGATTGATTGACTGAGTGATTTTAACGGCATATCAACCCGTCCAGGGTTATTTTATGCCAAGCAGTAGGTTGTGAGGAATGGTCAAGTTTATTGTTAGGTCTTTTTTTTTTTTTTTTAAGGATTTTTATTGATTTTCCCAAATCTTCCCGATAGTTTGGTAGAAAGTTGTTTTTTTTTTAAAACCATTTTTATAAAAAAAAATTAATATTTAACCCATAAATGGGACTCTAACAGGTACTACCACTCCAGGTCAGAGTGGTGCTGGGAGCAATGGTGATGAAGGAGTGCTCCACATTCCCAGTACATGAAGACCTTCAGCCACTGCCTTCTAGCACCCATATGATAAAGAGGGTTGAGGCAATCGTATAGGTGCTAGAGCTTAACTGACCATATAATTTACAACATTTTTTTATTGATTTTGACAATAGGTTGTTTGTAGTTGTTTGTTGCTAAATGGATTGGGAATCAGTTTAAGGGATAAGTTTATAGGGTAAAGTTAAAGTTTGTTATAAGCGATAGTTTGGTAGAAAGTTCTTTTGATTTTTAAACAATTTTTATTAAAAAAAATTTCTATTTAACCCATAGATGGGACCCTAACAGGTACTACCACTCCAGGTCAGAGTGGTCCTGGGAGCAATGGTTATGAAGGGGTGCTCCACATTCCTCAAACCTCCAGAACTAGAACCTCACCATCAGATAGAGTTTAACGTCATTCTCAGGACATGAAGACCCTCAGCCACTGCCTTCTAGCACCCATATGATAAAAAGGGTTGAGGCTTGTTGTAAGGGCAATTAGGTTGGGACAATCATATAGGTGCTAGGGCTTAACTGATCATATTATTTACAACATCTACTGAGTACTATTGATCGGAAGGGGCCTCTTCCGACCACCCATCTAGCCTAAGTAAGGACCAAAGTGGAATGCTGCATGTCATGGACTGCTCAGCCACCTGGATTCCATCCTTAAGCATTACGGGTTGCCACTCATGGCCAACAGCTGGTCCCATTGAGGGAGTTTTACCCCTCTGCAGAGGTGCAGTCTATGTATTCTAAAGCCCCAGCTGACAGGGGGTATCGACAGGGTTAGGGTGTTTTTTTGGGTTTTTTACTGCAAAAATTCTACATGACTTGCAAGTCGATAATTTAGGTGTCGGTTTTCTGACATGTTTCTAATGGGAAGGTTCAAGTCTTACTCTTGGTTATGTCATCTGAAGACTTTCATACTGATTCAAAGTGAAAAAAAATACAAAAATAAGAGATAAACCAAATTAACACTTTTGCTGCAGAAAGTGGTTGGTTGGTTGGATTTTACGGCATGTCAACCCTTGTTGGGTTATTTTATGCCAAAGACTTTTTTTTTAAAATTCATTCTTGTGCATTCAATTAACGCACTATTCTGCATCTGTACCGATCTTCAGGTACTTATGGAATTTTATCAAGGGTTCACGTTCAGATTTTGGTTATTTTATATCCAAGATGAGCCAAAAAAGTTGAAATCAATCTAAGAGACAGATGTAAAGAAAGTTCACCCACACGAGAAAATCAACTCAAAAATTCGTGCATGAAAAAAAAAAAAAAAAAAAAAAAATTCATCTTTTTCATTGATTTTTATGTTCATTTCATTTTTTTTTTTTTTAATTAAATGAAAATGCAAACAGAAAAATCTAAACCGAAATTGTTTAAAAAAAAAAAAAAAATAAATCACCAAGAACGCCAAAAAAAAAAAAAAAAACGCCATTTTTAATACAGAATCTTTTTTTAAAAAATGACTGTGGTTTACGTGTGAGAAGATACAAAGAGAATTTGTAGTTTGTTTTAAAATTTAATGGACCTTTTTTTTTATCATTTTTCCAGATGCTCAACAAAGGAATTTTTTAAAAACCCAGAGACAGACAGATAAAACAAACTTAGACAGGTAAGTAGATATTGTTTATTATTAAAACGATCACAAGACGCGCATAAATTTTTCATATATTTCAACCAATCCATTTAAGTTTAAAATAGACAGAGTTATCTCCCTTGCATTAGCCAAATCAATTTTTTTTAAATTCAATCTATCAAAATCAATGTTCGTTTTGGCATAATTTGAAATATATATATATATATATATATATATATATATATATATATATATATATATATATACATATATATACACACACACACACACACAAGTTTTGTTGAACTGTAAAGACAATTCCTGTTGGACAAGTTTTTCGTTGATCCATTCCAATTTTCGGGCCATCTTTCTGGTGTCGGGAGTAACTGGTATAACAGTCCCCAAAAGGTTTCAAAGCGCTCGTTTTGAAACCTTTTGGGGACTGTTATACCAGTTACACCCGACACCAGAAAGATGGCCCGAAAATTGGAATGGATCAACGAAAAACTTGTCCAACAGGAATTGTCTGTACATTTCAACAAAACTTGTATAAAAGAAAAAATGCTGCCAAAATACACTTATTTTAAAATTATATATATATATATATATATATATATATATATGTTTATACTGTATTCAGACAGTGGATAATTTCTTTTCAAAATAATTCATCTTCTAAATCTAAAAAAAAAAAAAAAAATTTTAAAAACCGATTTATATCTGTATCTACCAAGCTTGGATTTGTCTAACAAATCCACAAATATGAAAAAAAGAAAAAAAAAATCCCCAATGAGGATCGAACTAACTAATCCACTAGACTAACTCAGTAGGTATTTGGTCAATTCGTTCACCACGGGTAGGATGTGACACAAGGTCGTAAATATTGTGCACCCAGCAAGGATTGAACTCGCTATTCAGTAGTAATGGATCTGTGAAAATAGTTTGCTAACCATTACACCAAAATGGCACACCCCTTTATCCAACCTGTTTACCATAGGCAGGATGTAACACAATATCACAAATATGGGGATCCAGCGAGGATTGAACTTGTTATTCAGTAGTAACGGATCTGTGAAACTAATTTGCAAACCATTACACCACAAGTCCCCCTAACCCGGTATCGAATTGAATGAAACACCAAGTTAAAGGGAGGTAATTCATACTTTACAAAAAAGAAATCATTTCTCTGTTGTCATCTTTATTGTGGTAATGTATAAACACTAAGTTCAGAGCCGTGGTCATGTGTTTCAGACGATAACCTTTAGTTCAAATGTGGTTTCAGAGTTAAATATCATTACCACTAGTTCAAGGCGCTCCAAGTAGCATAAAATGCCACCAGACTTATTGACAGAAATGTGATTAGATATAGAAAATATTAGAAGCGGCTACCCAGTGCCGCCTGGGTAGAGGGCGGAACCCTGGTGTATTGATTTGTTTATTTATGAGATTTACAAATTCTGGACATTTTGAAGTAGAATTTCAATGCTATTTCTATGTATATTTTAATTTCAATGCTATTTCTATGTATATTTTAATTTCTAAATATCTTTGAATATAAATTAAATCTTCATAGTTTTTGCACAAAAAGCAAGAACTGGTGATATTTAATGTGTATATATATTTACTTTGTCATTAATTGTTTTATTGGACCATATGACCTTTAGGCACCCTTTTTTGATCTCAATTCAGAAGGACATGTTTTTCATTTACACCATCAATATCCGGTTGTTGTTAGGGTTTAGGGTTACAGTTTATTTTTATAATTTAAAAAAAAAACCCTCTAACAAACCGGATATTGACGGTGTGAATGAAAAACATGTCCTTCTGAATCGAGGGGTGCCTAAAGGTCATATGCTCCATTTTATTTTCATAGTTTCATCCGGACATACATATATACATATACATACACACGACTGCCCTTTATAGATGTATAGATAGTAATGATATTTTAGCTCCGAAACAACGTTTCAACTTAAGGTTATCGTTTGATGATGACTTTATTCTAAGGTAAATAATAAACACCGAAATAAGTCCTGAGGTTACAGTGGCCAGAACATTGTGTATATACATAGCACAATAAAGATAAGGACAACAGTCCGAAAAATAAAAATTATTCACATCAAGCCTCATCTCAAAAATACAAACAAATAATTTCCCATTAACATGTTTGTTATCCTGTTGACTGGAAATAAATTAATTAATTTGGACAATATGACCTTTAGGCACCCCTTTTTGATCTCGATTAAGAAAGGACATATTTTTCATTTACACTATCAATATCCGGTTGTTTGTTAGGGGTTGGGTTAGGGGTTAGTTTTATAATTTTTTTTTTAAATCTAAAAATCGTCTGTTAAAACAACCGGATATTGGTGTAAATGAAAAACATGTCCTTTCTTAATTGAGATCAAAAAGGGGTGCCTAAAGGTCATATGGCCCATTAATTCGCACAATAAAAATACACAAAAAAATCTTTAAAACATTTCAGTATGTAATGAAAATCTGTTGATTATTGAAAATTGAGTTGTGTGATTTTTTTAGTTATAAAAAATGTAAAGTCGTCGGTGTGGCCTAAAATCGGTATCAGCCAGTCATCGAGAGAGTCTATCGCCTTTTTACTAGCGCTAGACCAAGGAGATTGTTTTTTATCGTCAGAGGCAGAGCGCCACATCTACCATCAACTCCTCACTTTACCACATAGATCCCTGTGCTACTCATACGCTGAGTTCGCAAGGGTCGGTATCGAACCCAGAACCTTGTAGTTCCTAGTCAGACATTCTACCGACTGAACTAATAAAATTAATCAATTTAAAGAATTAAGCAAAAAAAAAATAAATAAATAAATAATAAAAATAAATGAAAATGTTAAAATGTCTTGACTAACTCAGTCGGTAGAGCGTTCGGCTAGAAACCACGAGGTTCCTAGTTCGATACCGGTCCTCGCCAACTCAGCGTATCAGTAACACAGGGATCTGTGCGGTAATGTAAGGAGCTGATGGTAGGTGTGGCACTCCACCTCAGATGCTAAAAACAATCTCCTTGGTCTAGCGCTATTGAAAAGGGGATAGACTCCCTCGCTGATTGACTGATACCGACTTTAGGCCGCCCCGACGACTTTACTTTTCCTTATAGGTCACAGCAGAAATTCTGATGTGAAATTAGAAAATCTATTTATTTTTGCTAAATTTTGTGTATCAAAACAGCAGTGGCCTTTAAGTTGCTATGGTAACAGACAGATTGCTCGTCTCTCTCAAGAATAGAGATCTTTTTAATCATGTTAAAATACTTTAAAAAGATTTTCATAAATTACAGCGTGGTCCGAAAGTCTTGTCACCCTTAGATATTGTTTTAACATTCATTATATTTTGTTTTAATAATATATAATAATACTACTAGCATGACCTGTGGATATACCGCTGTATGATAATTTAATTATTACTATGTTTGATATGTTTACTAAAGAGCTATTGCTAAATAGTTCAATATTTAAAAAGTATAATAATCTTGATTTAACTCTCTTTCTCTCACTCTTTTTTTCTTTCTTCCCTTCTTTTTATCTTTTCATTATGTTTGATTGAAACAGATGAACGTTAACACTTCCACATACGCACTCCCTCTCTATCATCCCCTACTCCCTTTCTTTCTTTGTTTTTTTTATGTGTAGCATGTCCTTTTTCTTCTTTTTCTTTCTTTATAAAAAAAAAACAGAATAGTCCATTATTTAGCTGAGGCGACAACACTCATAAGAAATAAGAATTTGGCTGATAAGCAACACTAGATAATCAGTATTTACATTTTTGCATTTTATCTTGGACAATTTGGACGTGCTCATTTTTAACCAGAGGGTGTTGCAAGATAATAACGGTTGTACTTTTAAGGAACACGAGTATTAAAATATAGATGCATTTCTTCTTGGAGGATTTGGATAGTCTAATTTTTAACCAGAGGGTGTTACAAGATGATAACGGTCGTACAATCAAGGAACACGAGTATTAATATGAAGATGCATTTCATCTTGGACGATTTAGATGATCCCATTTTTAACCAGAGGGTGTTGCAAGATGATAACGGTTGTACAATCAAGGAACACGAGTATTAATATGAAGATGCATTTCATCTTGGACGATTTAGATGATCCCATTTTTAACCAGAGGGTGTTGCAAGATGATGACGGTCGTACAAACAAGGAACACGTATATAAATATATAGATGTATTTCATCTTGGACGATTTGGATGGTCTCATTTTTAACCAGAAGATGTTGCAAGATGATCACGGTTGTACAATTAAGGAACATGAGTATTGATATATAGATCATTAATTATAATCTTATTATAATGGAGATTGTGTGTTTTTCTGTCTGTAACCGAAACTATATTCCTACTCAAGTCACAATTCTCTTAGTTATTGACATCACATTCTCCATGATTTTATTTTTATCTAAACCTCAATTATTAATAAAATTGTCTTACATTATTAATACTGTTAACTATGTCCACATACTGACAACATGCAATTATATTTATATATACAACAAAATAGCGGTTTACAGTCTAAACGGGAAGGCTAATTTGCATATTAATATTAAAAAATCGAATTTAATAAATATGTGCTTAGTATTATTGATTTCTAACTGTTTGGTTTTATTTTAATGAATATAAGCAAAAATCTCTTCAATGAATCTTAAATGAAATCCATTAACAAGAAAAAATAACTGTCATTTTATTCTTTACTTCCTCTTATAACTAAATACTTAAATTAGAAAAAATAACAATGAAAGACGAGAGTGATGGAAGAGTAAGTTTCAGTTGTTCCATTTTTTATTATTATACTCCCTCTGTTTCAAATCTTTTTATCTGTATTCTTATTTAGTTTCATTAGCCTTTCTAATTTAATACAATATTTTATTACATTAAAACTTAAATACTTGCACCCGGAGGGTGCATATATTTGCTAGTATATAATAATGATGATGATAATATAATTTTCTATTTCATTTCCAGCGGATTATTTCATGTAATTATAGCAGATTAATTAGGAATTATATTTTGGTTAGGGGGTGACACGACTTTTGAACAACATTTAGTCCAAAAAATGAATTCTTTCATAAGTCTTAGAAGAAATAATTTGGTTATTTCCTATAAGTCTAGCATAAACAAAGGGGGAACCACTCTTGACTGATAAATTATTTATTTATTTATTGATCTACTCGGAAAAAAGAAGATGGGTTAGGGTTTAGGGTTAGTTTAATGGGAAAATAAATAAATAATTTATCAGTCCAGAGTGGTTCCCCTTTGTTGAAACGCGTAATTTTAGTAACTTATACAGAACGAGTATCCTCATTCTTGTTGTTTCAATCTATATTTTGGTTGGTCAAATCTCCGACTCTCATCAGGTGTATCTCACAGCTTTAATGGTGTTTTTTCTTTTTTTTTTGACAATATATCTTATTATAATGGAGATTCGTTGTCTGTCTGTAAATGAAACTATGTTAGTGCTTACGTCACAATACCCTATGGAATTGCGTAAGTTTATAAATGAGCATTTAATTAATAGTCAAAATCATTAATACATAGAATAATGAATCTTATTCTTATTATTCACAATGTCTATGAAAATCGGAGTTAAATGGGGGGATTGTTTTGTATTCTAAAGGCCATTTCACCAATTTTTTTTTTTATATTATTAATAAAAACAGAAAATTCACAATTAACCACAATTTTTGAAGAATACATTATAAAAACGACTAGATCAAAATCAATTTTATATAGCATTTTAGTACCTGTTAGGGTCCCATCTATGAATTTAATAGAAAAATGAGTTTAGAAAAATGTTTTTTTTTTTTTTTTTTAAATCGAGTTTGAAATAAATGATGAATAGCCATCCAGAATGAATAAACAGAAACATCTTTGCATAAAATAACCCAACAAGGGTTGACATGCTGTAAAAACCAACCAAGGTTATTTTATGTGAAGATGTTCTGTTTTATTCATTCTTGATATTCAACATTTTCCCAAACTCAATTTTTTTTTTCTTTTTTGTATTCTCAAGCCCCAGCTGACCAAATTTTTTAGCAATATATTGATATTAAAACAGAAAATTTACAATATTATTACTGTAGGCTATTCATGTTCCTGACATTAGTACATTATTCTATATACTATACACGAGCCTTTCACGAGTTGTGGTGCACCTGAGCACTGTATGCAATGAATTTCATTATTATCTAACCACAATTTTGTAGAATATATTATAAAACGACTTAATCAAAATCAATTTTCATACAACATTTTACACAAGTGATAAGTAATTTAAAAAATATTACCTCCATTCTTCAAAAGTATTCACATCGAAGGACAAATTCAAAATGCAATGGTCAATAGAATTTCTTTTTCTAAAGTTTGGGATTTAATATAAATACCTTCAGCCAGACACCCCGCTTTTTTTCTTTTTTTAATTACTTTAACACAGTTAAATCTGATTTTGTAAAAGGTGAACGATTTTGGGAATATATTAGTATTAAAACAGATGAAGAAAAATCCCACAGATCTTACAGTTTGATTTTACAAGGCCAAAATAATAAACACCAGTGAATCTGCAATTGGCTACAGAGTTAAGTATCCCACACAGGCTGGACCTTTCTATGACCCTTCTCGAAAAGAATGTGGGAAAATATACACATATGTAGAATTTCTCTGAATGTTTGAGATGAGGTTTGAAGATTAGTATTATTAGCGTTATTCGGACTATTGTCCCCATCTTCATTGTTATTTGTACAACGTTTCGGCTGATATACCCTCTGGCCTTCTTCAGGTATTTCTTATAGGACTCGGGAACTTTCTTGTCGTATTCGAAAAGAAGGTTCTCGAGTCTGAGAAGGTTCCCGAGTCCGACAAGAAATACCTGAAGAAGGCCGGAGGGTATATCGGCCAAAACGTTGTACAAATAACAATGAAGATGGGGACAATAGTTCGAATAACGCTAATAATACATATGTAGAAAAATAGAAAAACACATTATTTCAAAAGATGCGTTTATTCTTGATGGTAATTTTGATGCTATAAAGTTTTGGTTTTTTCAACCTTCATCAGGACATGTGGTGAAATCCTGTATGGAGATAGTGAGTGAATTATGTGTAAGATGTTTTAAAATCAATTTACCATCACTAGAAACAGAAGAAAAAACAAAAACAACATTTATACAAGAGTCAACACGTTATTTGAAGTAGTGATATACAATAAAGACTACTAGAGGTTATGAAATGTAATAGTAATGACAGGAAAATATGTGAGTTAAATTTAGGTTGGTTTATTGCACATCAAACTTTGTGGGTTATAATGCCAAAGTCATCCTAGTAGAATAGTAGTAGTACTGAACCATGATCTCTGAGGTGTACAGAAGAGCTGGTTGTATATAAAAAAAAGAATGGCAGAGATTTGAGAATGCACGGAAGACCTTGAGATTTGTGGTGTGGTGATTTAGAAGGAGCTAAGTTGATAGGGTTATTAAAAACTGGACAGTAGTGAGAGACCATGTTGACTCCATACTGCATGAAGTTATTCTAGTAGTCATGCAGGATTGAACCTGCAGCCTACTGATAATTGACACTTAGAACTGTATTAACACAACCCTTATATCCATTATGCCATTATGGAGGCGCGTGGTCTAATGGTTAGAGTCTTAGGAAATGGACTCGTCAAGCCGAGTTCAATTCCTGTACGTAGCTGTTTGAATTTCACATGGCGCTAATACCCTTGGGAAAGGTATGAATCCAATTCTCCTCCAGCTATGGGTAAATAGCAGGGCAGACTGGACTCTTTAACCATGGCTAGGTAACCAGTCTAGAAGAAGGAAAACTCTGAATTCAACCTGTTAAACTCCGTTTAAATTGACCTTGTGTCGCATCCTGCTCAAGTGGAGGGGTTGGTAAATATATATATCCATTATGCCATGTGTCCAACTTATGACGTGAAGGCTCCCAAGTTCAAAGAGAAGGCTCCCGAGTTTGACAAGAAACAACCGAAGAAGGCCAGCGGGCATATTGCTCGAAACATTGTGTATATAACAATAAAGATGAGGAAAATAGTCTTAATAATCCAAATGATACATAAAATCTACCCATGAAGAGTGTCATTATTTTAAAGAGGATAAAAGTTATTCCTTCTTTAAAGATATAAAGTCCTGTTGGTTGGGGCTTTAGTATACACTGACTGCAACTCTGCAGAGGGGTAAGACCCAGCCTCCCCGACAATAGGACCACCTATTGGCCATGAATGGTGACCCATGATGATTAAGGATGGAACCCTGGTGACTGAGCAGTCCATGACATACAAGACTTCGTTTTGGCCCTGATAAGGACAATAGTCAAAAAAAAAAATAAATAAAATTAAAAATAAAAATTATCAAGCCTCATCTCAAAAAATTCAGACAATTAGTAAAGATTCACAGTTCAGATTTTAAATCTTGGATTTAATTCAGATGACAAAGAAAATCAGAAATGTAATTTTAGATTTAAATGCTGCTGCTGCTGCTGCTTCAGGACAAAGAATAATGGACTGTAACAAAATCCATTGTTTCTCCTCTCAATTTCTAAAATTGTCTTTTATAGAATCAAATTTTGTTTGTAGCAGCAGCAGCAGCAGCATTTAAATCTAAAATTACATTTCTGATTTTCTTTGTCATCTGAATTAAATTCCAAGATTTAAAATCTGAACTGTGAATCTTTACTAATTGTCTGAATTTTTTGAGATGAGGCTTGATAATTTTTATTTTTAATTTTATTTATTTATTTTTTTTGACTATTGTCCTTATCAGGGCCAAAACGAAGTCTTGTATGTCATGGACTGCTCAGTCACCAGGGTTCCATCCTTAATCATCATGGGTCACCATTCATGGCCAATAGGTGGTCCTATTGTCAGGGGGAGGCTGGGTCTTACCCCTCTGCAGAGTTGCAGTCAGTGTATACTAAAGCCCCAACCAACAGGACTTTATATCTTTAAAGAAGGAATAACTTTTATCCTCTTTAAAATAATGACACTCTTCATGGGTAGATTTTATGTATCATTTGGATTATTAAGACTATTTTCCTCATCTTTATTGTTATATACACAATGTTTCGAGCAATATGCCCGCTGGCCTTCTTCGGTTGTTTCTTGTCAAACTCGGGAGCCTTCTCTTTGAACTTGGGAGCCTTCACGTCATAAGTTGGACACATGGCATAATGGATATATATATTTACCAACCCCTCCACTTGAGCAGGATGCGACACAAGGTCAATTTAAACGGAGTTTAACAGGTTTGAATTCAGAGTTTTCCTTCTTCTAGACTGGTTACCTAGCCATGGTTAAAGAGTCCAGTCTGCCCTGCTATTTACCCATAGCTGGAGGGAGAATTGGATTCATACCTTTCCCAAGGGTATTAGCGCCATGTGAAATTCAAACAGCTACGTACAGGAATTGAACTCGGCTTGACGAGTCCATTTCCTAAGACTCTAACCATTAGACCACGCGCCTCCATAATGGCATAATGGATATAAGGGTTGTGTTAATACAGTTCTAAGTGTCAATTATCAGTAGGCTGCAGGTTCAATCCTGCATGACTACTAGAATAACTTCATGCAGTATGGAGTCAACATGGTCTCTCACTACTGTCCAGTTTTTAATAACCCTATCAACTTAGCTCCTTCTAAATCACCACACCACAAATCTCAAGGTCTTCCGTGCATTCTCAAATCTCTGCCAGCTAATATCCATTATCCCCCCCCCTTTTTTTTTTTATATACAACCAGCTCTTCTGTACACCTCAGAGATACATGGTTCAAATAGTACTACTACTATCTACTAGGATGACTTTGGCAAAATAACCCACAAAGTTGATGTGCCAATAAACCAAACCTAAATTTAACTCACATATTTTCCTGTCATTACTATTACATTTCATAACCTCTAGTAGTCTTTATTGTATTCACTACTTCAAATAACGTGTTGACTCTTGTATAAATGTTGTTTTTGTTTTTCTTCTGTTTCTAGTGATGTAAATTGATTTTAAAACATCTTACACATAATTCACTCACTATCTCCATACAGGATTTCACCACATGTCCTGATGAAGGTTGAAAAAACCAAAACTTTATAGCATCAAAATTACCATCAAGAATAAACGCATCTTTTGAAATAATGTGTTTTTCTATTTTTCTACATATGTATTATTAGCGTTATTCGAACTATTGTCCCCATCTTCATTGTTATTTGTACAACGTTTTGGCCGATATACCCTCCGGCCTTCTTCAGGTATTTCTTGTCGGACTCGGGAACCTTCTCAGACTCGAGAACCTTCTTTTCGAATACGACAGAAAGTTCCCGAGTCCTATAAGAAATACCTGAAGAAGGCCAGAGGGTATATCAGCCGAAACGTTGTACAAATAACAATGAAGATGGGGACAATAGTCCGAATAACGCTAATAATACTAATCTTCAAACCTCATCTCAAACATTCAGAGAAATTCTACATATGTGTATATTTTTCCCACATTCTTTTCGAGAAGGGTCATAGAAAGGTCCAGCCTGTGTGGGATACTTAACTCTGTAGCCAATTGCAGATTCACTGGTGTTTATTATTTTGGCCTTGTAAAATCAAACTGTAAGATCTGTGGGATTTTTCTTCATCTGTTTTAATACTAATATATTCCCAAAAATCGTTCACCTTTTACAAAATCAGATTTAACTGTGTTAAAGTAATTAAAAAAAGAAAAAAAGCGGGGGTGTCTGGCTGAAGGTATTTATATTAAATCCCAAACTTTAGAAAAAGAAATTCTATTGACCATTGCATTTTGAATTTGTCCTTCGATGTGAATACTTTTGAAGAATGGAGGTAATATTTTTTAAATTACTTATCACTTGTGTAAAATGTTGTATGAAAATTGATTTTGATTAAGTCGTTTTTATAATATATTCTACAAAATTGTGGTTAGATAATAATGAAATTCATTGCATACAGTGCTCAGGTGCACCACAACTCGTGAAAGGCTCGTGTATAGTATATAGAATAATGTACTAATGTCAGGAACATGAATAGCCTACAGTAATAATATTGTAAATTTTCTGTTTTAATATCAATATATTGCTAAAAAATTTGGTCAGCTGGGGCTTGAGAATACAAAAAAGAAAAAAAATTGAGTTTGGGAAAAATGTTGAATATCAAGAATGAATAAAACAGAACATCTTCAGCATAAAATAACCTGGGTTGGTTTTTACAGCATGTCAACCCTTGTTGGGTTATTTTATGCCAAAGATGTTTTGTTTTTATTCATTCTGGATGGCTATTCATCATTTATTTCAAACTCGATTTAAAAAAAAAAAAAAAAAAAAACATTTTTCTAAACTCATTTTTTCTATTAAATTCATAGATGGGACCCTAACAGGTACTAAAATGCTATATAAAAATTGATTTTGATCTAGTCGTTTTTATAATGTATTCTTCAAAAATTGTGGTTAATTGTGAATTTTCTGTTTTTATTAATAATATATTAAAAAAAAAATTGGTGAAATGGGCCTTTAGAATACAAAACAATCCCCCCATTTAACTCCGATTTTCATAGACATTGTGAATAAATAAGAATAAGATTCATTATTCTATGTATTAATGATTTTGACTTATTAATTAAATGCTCATTTATAAACTTACGCAATTCCATAGGGTATTGTGACGTAAGCACTAACATAGTTTCATTTACAGACAGACAACGAATCTCCATTATAATAAGATATATTGTCAAAAAAAAAAAGAAAAAACACCATTAAAGCTGTGAGATACACCTGATGAGAGTCGGAGATTTGACCAACCAAAATATAGATTGAAACAACAAGAATGAGGATACTCGTTCTGTATAAGTTACTAAAATTACGCGTTTCAACAAAGGGGAACCACTCTGGACTGATAAATTATTTATTTATTTTCCCATTAAACTAACCCTAAACCCTAACCCATCTTCTTTTTTCCGAGTAGATCAATAAATAAATAAATAATTTATCAGTCAAGAGTGGTTCCCCTTTGTTTATGCTAGACTTATAGGAAATAACCAAATTATTTCTTCTAAGACTTATGAAAGAATTCATTTTTTGGACTAAATGTTGTTCAAAAGTCGTGTCACCCCCTAACCAAAAATATAATTCCTAATTAATCTGCTATAATTACATGAAATAATCCGCTGGAAATGAAATAGAAAATTATATTATCATCATCATTTTATATACTTAGCAAATATATGCACCCTCCGGGTGCAAGTATTTAAGTTTAATGTAATAAATATTTGTATTAAATTAGAAAGGCTAATGAAACTAAAAAGAATACAGATAAAAGATTTGAAACAGAGGGAGTATAATAAAAGATTTGAAACAGAGGGAATATAATAAAAAATGGAACAACTGAAACTTACTCTTCATCACTCTCGTCTTTCATTGTTATTTTTTCTAATTTAAGTATTTAGTTATAAGAGGAAGTAAAGAATAAAATGACAGTTATTTTTTCTTGTTAATGGATTTCATTTAAGATTCATTGAAGAGATTTTTGCTTATATTCATTAAAATAAAACCAAACAGTTAGAAATCAATAATACTAAGCACATATTTATTAAATTCGATTTTTTAAATTAATATGCAAATTAGCCTTCCCGTTTAGACTGTAAACCGCTATTTTGTATATATAAATATAATTGCATGTTGTCAGTATGTGGACATAGTTAACAGTATTAATAATGTAAGACAATTTTATTAATAATTGAGTTTAGTAAAAATAAAATCATGGAGAATGTGATGTCAATAACTAAGAGAATTGTGACTTGAGTAGGAATATAGTTTCGGTTACAGACAGAAAAACACACAATCTCCATTATAATAAGATTATAATTAATGATCTATATATCAATACTCATGTTCCTTAATTGTACAACCGTGATCATCTTGCAACATCTTCTGGTTAAAAATGAGACCATCCAAATCGTCCAAGATGAAATACATCTATATATTTATATACGTGTTCCTTGTTTGTACGACCGTATCATCTTTGCAACACCCTCTGGTTAAAAATGGGATCATCTAAATCGTCCAAGATGAAATGCATCTTCATATTAATACTCGTGTTCCTTGATTGTACAACCGTTATCATCTTGCAACACCTCTGGTTAAAAAATGGGATCATCTAAATCGTCCAAGATGAAATGCATCTTCATATTAATACTCGTGTTCCTTGATTGTACGACCGTTATCATCTTGTAACACCCTCTGGTTAAAAATTAGACTATCCAAATCCTCCAAGAAGAAATGCATCTATATTTTAATACTCGTGTTCCTTAAAGTACAACCGTTATTATCTTGCAACACCCTCTGGTTAAAAATGAGCACGTCCAAATTGTCCAAGATAAAATGCAAAAATGTAAATATGATTATCTAGTGTTGCTTATCAGCCAAATTCTTATTTCTTATGAGTGTTTCGCCTCAGCTAATAATGGACTATTCTGTTTTTTTTTATAAAGAAAGAAAAAGAAGAAAAAGGACATGCCACACATAAAAAAACGAAAGAAAGAAAGGGAGTAGGGGGATGATAGAGAGGGAGTGCGTATGTGGAAGTGTTAACGTTCATCTGTTTCAATCAAACATAATGAAAAGATAAAAAGAAGGGAAGAAAGAAAAAAAGAGTGAGAGAAAGAGAGTTAAATCAAGATTATTATACTTTTTAAATATTGAACTATTTAGCAATAGCTCTTTAGTAAACATATCAAACATTGTAATAATTAAATTATCATACAGCGGTATATCCACAGGTCATGCTAGTAGTATTATTATATATTATTAAAACAAAATATAATGAATGTTAAAACAATATCTAAGGGTGACAAGACTTTCGGACCACGCTGTAATTTATGAAAATCTTTTTAAAGTATTTTAACATGATTAAAAAGATCTCTATTCTTGAGAGAGACGAGCAATCTGTCTGTTACCATAGCAACTTAAAGGCCACTGCTGTTTTTGATACACACAAAATTTAGCAAAAATAAATAGATTTCTAATTTCACATCAGAATTTCTGCTGTGACCTATAAGGAAAAGTAAAGTCGTCGGGCGGCCTAAAGTCGGTATCAGTCAATCAGCGAGGGAGTCTATCCCCTTTTCAATAGCGCTAGACCAAGGAGATTGTTTTAGCATCTGAGGTGGAGTGCCACACCTACCATCAGCTCCTTACATTACCGCACAGATCCCTGTGTTACTGATACGCTGAGTGGCGAGAGGACCGGTATCGAAACTAGGAACCTCGTGGTTTCTAGCCGAACGCTCTACCGACTGAGTTAGTCAAGACATTTTAACATTTTCATTTATTTTTATTATTTATTTATTTATTTTTTTTTGCTTAATTCTTTAATTGATTAATTTTATTAGTTCAGTCGGTAGAATGTCTGACTAGGAACTACAAGGTTCTGGTTCGATACCGACCCTTGCGAACTCAGCGTATGAGTAGCACAGGGATCTATGTGGTAAAGTGAGGAGTTGATGGTAGATGTGGCGCTCTGCCTCTGACGATAAAAAAACAATCTCCTTGGTCTAGGCTAGTAAAAAGGCGATAGACTCTCTCGATGACTGGCTGATACCGATTTTAGGCCACACCGACGACTTTACATTTTTAAACTAAAAAATCACACAACTCAATTTTCAATAATCAACAGATTTTCATTACATACTGAATGTTTTAAAGATTTTTTTGTGTATTTTTATTGTGCGAATTTAATGGGCCATATGACCTTTAGGCACCCCTTTTTGATCTCAATTAAGAAAGGACATGTTTTTCATTTACACCAATATCCGGTTGTTTTAACAGACGATTTTTAGATTTAAAAAAAAAATTATAAAACTAACCCCTAACCCCAACCCCTAACAAACAACCGGATATTGATAGTGTAAATGAAAAATATGTCCTTTCTTAATCGAGATCAAAAAAGGGGTGCCTAAAGGTCATATTGTCCAAATTAATTAATTTATTTCCAGTCAACAGGATAACAAACATGTTAATGGGAAATTATTGTTTGTATTTTTGAGATGAGGCTTGATGTGAATAATTTTTATTTTCGGACTGTTGTCCTTATCTTTATTGTGCTATGTATATACACAATGTTCTGGCCACTGTAACCTCAGGACTTATTTCGGTGTTTATTATTTACCTTAGAATAAAGTCATCATCAAACGATAACCTTAAGTTGAAACGTTTCGGAGCTAAAATATCATTACTATCTATACATCTATAAAGGGCAGTCGTGTGTATGTATATGTATATATGTATGTCCGGATGAAACTATGAAAATAAAAATGGAGCATATGACCTTTAGGCACCCCTCGATTCAGAAGGACATGTTTTTCATTCACACCGTCAATATCCGGTTTGTTTTTAGAGGGTTTTTTTTTAAATTATAAAAATAAACTGTAACCCTAAACCCTAACAAACAACCGGATATTGATGGTGTAAATGAAAAACATGTCCTTCTGAATGAGATCAAAAAGGGTGCCTAAAGGTCATATGGTCCAATAAAACAATTAATGACAAAGTAAATATATATACACATTAAATATCACCAGTTCTTGCTTTTTGTGCAAAAAACTATGAAGATTTAATTTATATTCAAAGATATTTAGAAATTAATAATATACATAGAAATAGCATTGAAATTAAAATATACATAGAAATAGCATTGAAATTCTACTTCAAAATGTCCAGAATTTGTAAATCTCATAAATAAACAAATCAATACACCAGGGTTCCGCCCTCTACCCAGGCGGCACTGGGTAGCCGCTTCTAATATTTCTATATCTAATTCACATTTCTGTCAATAAGTTCGGGTGGCATTTTATGCTACTTGGAGCGCCTTGAACTAGTGGTAATGATATTTAACTCTGAAACCACATTTGAACTAAAGGTTATTCGTCTGAAACACATGACCACGGCTCTGAACTTAGTGTTTATACATTACCACAATAAAGATGACAACAGAGAAATGATTTCTTTTTTGTAAAGTATGAATACCTCCTTTAACTTGGTGTTTCTTCAATTCGATACCGGGTTTAGGGGACTGTGGTGTAATGGTTGCAAATTTAGTTTCACAGATCCGTTACTACTGAATAACAAGTTCAATTCCTCGCTGGATCCCATATTTGTGATATTGTGTTACATCCTGCTATGGTAAACAGGTTTGATAAAGGGGTGTGCCATTTTGGTGTAATGGTTAGCAAACTATTTTCACAGATCCATTACTACTGAATAGCGAGTTCAATCCTTGCTGGGTGCACAATATTTACGAACCTTGTGTCACATCCTACCCGTGGTGAACGAATTGACCAAATACCTACTGAGTTAGTCTAGTGGATTAGTTAGTTCGATCCTCATTGGGGATTTTTTTTTTCTTTTTTCATATTTGTGGATTTGTTAGACAAATCCAAGCTTGGTAGATAACAGATATAAATCGGTTTTTTAAATTTTTTTTTTATTTTTTTTAGATTAGAAGATGAATTATTTTGAAAAGAAATTATCCACGTCTGAATACAGATAAACATATATATATATATATATATATATATATTATATATAAATTTAAAATAAGTGTATTTTGCAGCATTTTTTCTTTTATACAAGTTTGTGAAATGTACAGACAATTCCTGTTGGACAAGTTTTTCGTTGATCCATTCCAATTTTCGGGCCATCTTCTGGTGTCGGGTGTAACTGGTATAACAGTCCCAAAAGGTTTCAAAACGAGCGCTTTGAAACCTTTTGGGGACTGTTATACCAGTTACTCCCGCCACCAAGAAAGATGCCCGAAAATTGGAATGGACAACGAAAAACTTGTCCCAACAGGAATTGTCTTTACAGTTCAACAAAACTTGTGTGGTGTGTGTGGTTAATAATGTATATATATATATATATATATATATATATTAATATATATATATATATATATATTTCAAATTATGCCCAAACGAACATTGATTTTGATAGATTGAATTAAAAAAAATTGATTGGCTAATGCAAGGGAGATAACTCTGTCTATTTTAAACTTAAATGGATTGGTTGAAATATATTGAAAAATTTATGGCGTCTTGTGATCGTTTTAATAATAAACAATATCTACTTACCTGTCTAAGTTGTTTTATCTGTCTGTCTCTGGGTTTTTAAAAAAATTCCTTTGTTGAGCATCTGGAAAATGATAAAAAAAAAAAGGGGTCCATTAAATTTTAAAACAAACTACAAATTCTCTTTGTATCTCTCACACGTAACCAACAGTCATTTTTTAAAAAAGATTCTGTATTAAAAATGGGGTTTTTTTTGTTTTTTTTTGGCGTTTGGTGATTTTATTATTTTTTTTTTTTTAAACAATTTCGGTTTAGATTTTTCGTTTGCATTTTCATTTAATAAAAAAAAAAAAAAAAAAATGAAATGAACATAAAATCAATGAAAAGATGAATTTTTTTTTTTTTTTTTTTTTTTCATGCACGAATTTTGAGTTGATTTCTCGTGTGGGTGAACTTCTTTACATCTGTCTCTTATTATTGATTTCAACTTTTTTGGCTCATCTTGGATATAAAATAACCAAAAATCTGAACGTGAAACCCTTGATAAAATTCCATAAGTACCTGAAGATCGGTACAGATGCAGAATAGTGCGTTAATTGAATGCACAAGAATGAATTTTTAAAAAAAAAGTCTTTGGCATAAAATAACCCAACAGGGTTGACATGCTTAAATCCAACCAACCAACCACTTTCTGCAGCAAAAGTGTTAATTTGGTTTATCTCTTATTTTGTATTTTTTTTCACTTTGATCAGTATGAAAGTCTTCAGATGACATAACAAGAGTAAGACTTGAACCTTCCCATTAGAAACATGTTCAGAAAAACCGACACCTAAATTATCGACTTGCAAGTCATTGTAGAATTTTTGCAGTAAAAAAAAACCCCAAAAAAAACACCCTAACCCTGTCGATACCCCCTGTCAGCTGGGGCTTAGAATACATAGACTGCCACCTCTGCAGGAGGGTAAAAAACTCCCTCAATGGACCAGCTGTTGGCCATGAGGGCAAACCCGTAATGCTTAAGGATGGAAATCCAGGTGGCCTGAGCAGTCCCATGACATGCAGCATTCCACTTTGGTCCTTACTTAGGCTAGATGGGTGGTCGGAAGAGGCCCTTCCGATCAATAGTACTCAGTAGATGTTGTAAATAATATGATCAGTTAAAGCCCTAGCACCTAATGATGATTTGTCCCAACCTAATTGCCCTTACAACAAAGCCTCAACCCTTTGTATCATATGGGTGCTAGGAAGCAGTTGGCTGAGGGTCTTCATGTCCTGAAATGACGTTAAAAACTCTATCTGATGGTGAGGTTCTAGTTCTGGAGGTTTGGAGGATGTGGAGCACCCTTCATTAACCATTGCTCCCAGGACCACTCTGACCTGGGAGTGGTAGTAACCCTGTTAGGGTCCCATCTATGGGTTAAATAGAAATTTTTTTTAATAAAAAATTGTTTTAAATTCAAAGAACTTTCTACCAAACTATCGCTTATAACAAACTGTTAACTTTACCCTATAACTTATCCCTTAAACGATTCCCAATCCATTTAGCAACCAAACAACTTACAAAACAACCATTGTTCAAAATCAATAAAAAAATGTTGTAAATTATATGGTCAGTTAGCTCTAGCACCCTATACGATTGCCTCAACCTCTTTATTGCATATGGTGCTAGAAGGCAGTGGCTGAAGTCTTCATGTAACTGGGAATGTGAGCACTCCTTTCATCACATTGACTCCCAGCACCCCACTCTGACCTGGAGTGGTAGTACCTGTTAGATCCATTTATGGGTTAAATATTTAATTTTTTTTATAAAAAATGGTTTTTAAAAAAAACAAACTTTCTACCAAACTATCGGGAAAATTTGGAAAATCAATAAAAAATACTAAAAAAAAAAAAAAGACCTAAACATAAAACTTGACCATTCCTCACAACCTACTGCGGCATAAAATAACACTGGACTAGGGTTTGATATGCCGTTAAAATCCTCAGTCAATTCAATCTAACCCTGTTGATGTGTTTTTTTTCATGAATGTACATAACTTGATGGAAGAAGAAGAAAAAGAAAAAAGAGCTTGTTGGAAGTTGTAAAATCTGAGCTATGGTAAAATACAATTTTTTTTACGTTTGTGTTTTGTTTTTTATTAGCCCGTCCTGTTAGAACAAACAAAAGTTTACTACATTCCATTGCCATGTTAAGTACTCAGTAGATGTTGTAAATAATTTGGTCAGTTGGTTTTTGTTGGTGGTTCATAGTGTTTGTTTTTTTTTGATTTTCTTCTTTCTTATCATTATTACAGCAAAATAAAAGACACCCTCCGGGCATGTAAAAAATAATTTTTTGAGAATATTGCCTGAAGGGATGGAGCGAAAATTGTATTCATAAAATTGGTACCATAAGTATGTAAAATCGTCAAATTTATTAAAGGAGTAAAAAAAAAAAAAGAAAGAAAGACAATTGAAATGAACGTCTGATAACGTTTAAAAATTATATTAGAAATAAAACCAATCTATATATAATATATAACGCCGGGCATTATTATGAAACAATGAGATTGGTCTAACATTGATGCTCACATTTTGAGTAGTATTTATTCTATGTTATGACGTTGGTTATGTGTTGGGTAATGTGACGTAAGCAGTGATGCAGTTTTGTTACAGACAAAAACCAGAAGCGAATCTCCATTATTAATAGATTTTATATTTCAACCCTTCCCCAATCGTTGCGTTTATATTGTTGAAGTATTCGTGATGTCTGTATATAGGAGCTGAGCAGCTCAATATAAAGATCAATGGGTTGCAGAGCGGCGACGTCTTAGTCGTCATGCACCACAGAATGCAGATGGAAATTATCCCTTGCAATGTGTTGTGACCGTATCTGCAATCAGAATCTGATTATTTTACTACCAGAAGGTCCGCAATTGATTGAACGACTTTGGAGTGACATCATTGTCGTCTGCGAAGACTTCTGAAAAGGGATATATATATAATATATATATTATATAGTGAGTGGTCACATTACAGCTTTTGCTGAATGGTGTACCAAAGGCACTATTAATTGGTAGAGTGCTCAATATAAAATAGAACTGTTATATAATATAATAAGATAAATATATAGTTTTAATATCTATTTAGTTGGGTGACAAAGGACATTCACAACCATATGGTTTCCATGCGATGATTCATCAGGTGAAGATGTTCAAAATGTGAGGAAAATCGAAAAATTCAAAAAATTTTCAAAAATTCAATAGACATGGTATGCGTATATAATACATATATATAATTCCAAATAATCCGCAGAAGAATTCTTCCTTATGACATAGGATTTAAAAAAAAAATTTTATTTAAAAAAAAAAAAAACGTGTCGCAGTTTGCAGGCTCCAATGTGTGCTCTTATTGTTAGAGTCACAGAGCAAATTTATAAGAAAGAAAAAAAAACTGTTTTCAAATGCCTTAAAAGTAAATAAAGAATCATCTTCGCATCTGATGATTTGGGGGTGTAAGGACACTTTGTCTAAGCTTCCTGAATAGACTACAAAGCAAAAAATCTGAGTCTTCTGTTATATTTTTTACTTCTGTTTATGAATAGTTCTTTTTACACAAATGATGACCCGACAATGCGTTTGGAGAATATACCGAAACTCTGTTGTTGTTCGGCTAAAATAAATATCATCTTCGATGCAGCTAGTTTCTTTTATTTTTTTTTTATTTAATACTTATATGTTAATATTATATAGATAATATGGGTGCTATATTTATAAGTAAACAGTGCTCAATATCATGACTGACCATTTATTATCTAAGATAGGGTAGTATAGACATGGAGTCACAGCACCTGATTTACTGACAGTTTTTTTGCCTATGCAATCTTCAGACCAAATGCTTGGTCTGGAAAGAAATTCGGGCATAGGGGGGGGGCAGGGAAAACTTTGTTTTGTATGCAGGTGCTATTGGACTTCCATGTCCACGCTACCCTAACTTAGATATACAAAGGTGCGGTGAAAAGTTCATATGGTGATTACCATTTCAGTTATTGACAACTTTTTAAACCCAACTAACCAACCCCTAAATTATACAGTTTTTTAAATTAACCCTTATCTTTTAAGCTGATGAATTAAAAATGAAGATGATCCTATTATTGTAAACTGATTTAAAAAAAAAAGTTCTAATATCTTAAGGGCATCTAACATGGTTGCTTAGCAGGCCATTAGTGAGTTTGGATTCTCACTTGAGTTGCCTGTATACTTCCTGCCTTGTGCCACACTAAGCTAAACTTAGTAAAATAACTAATATGAGCATAATGTGTGGGAATGGTTTGCAAGCTGGATTGTAGACCATCGTTAGGAGTTTGATTCTCACTGAATGCTCTATACTGCTGCCTTTTTAAAAAAAAAATTTTTTTTTTTTTTGACATAATGATATATGACCTTAAGAAAAACAAGAACTGATAAAAGCGCCGGAGAAGCTCTTTGCTCAACTGCCATCTAGCATATTATTCTAAATATTAACCTCTCCCCTTCGTCGCACATGGACTATGTAAACTTGGTAGTGTTAGAGCCAGGCTATCAGACTTACAACTTTTCTGGTTAGGTTTACCCAAAGCAGACATGTCTTGGCATCAGTGGTATTAGGACCACAAAACCCGGTCAAAGAGGCTCTGTCGAAAATCCAAAAGGATTTCTTCATTCGGCAGGAATCCAATAGCTTTTTAGGGACTTGTCATCTTTTGTCTTGTAGAAAATCTTGGCGGCAAACAAGGTATCTCCTTTCCTGACCGGGATTGCATGCAGGGTTGGGGAACTGCTTGTTGATTTTCATATTCCCTTGTTATTCTACCCATAATTACACAGGTGATTTGTGGATGCAGCCCAGGCTCAAACCGACCCAGGGTGAATGATTACAGAAAGTAAACAAGTGCTCAATATCACTGGATAGAGCATCCACATCTCAAGAGTAGCAAATTATTCGACAATTTTTTTTTCTTTTTACATTTAACCTTCCTGCACTTAGAAGAATTGGCAAATGCAGATTAGCGCGCAAAGAGATAATATATTAGAACCTCTCGCATTTTACGTTTAAATAGCATTAGATTACAGAAACCCCCAAAGTACCCTAAACCTAACCCTAACATTTTCAAAGGTTTTCAGTGTTTCCATAATGTAATGCTTTTTATACGTAATGCCTGTTATTCTGCATTCGTACCCAAAAAAAAAAATTTTTTTCATATAAAAAAAAAGATGTTGAAAAAAAAATGTTTTTTTCATATTAAAAAAAAGATGTTGAAAAAAAAATTTTTTTTTCATATAAGAAAAAATGTTTGAAAAAAAAAAAAAAAGATTAAACAATGATTTTTTGTTTCATTTAAAAAAATTTTTTGTTTTTTTTTCCATTTTTATAACCCTTTTAAAAGCCTTGGTGGTTATTTGTTGATTTTTCTGCTAAAATTGCTTTGCCTGGTCTTTTGTGTTTTGTGGCCGCTTAATTTTAATTGTGTGATCCATTTTAAAAACACTTTAAGCTTGTTGGCCATATGATTTCTTTTTTGTTGAAATGCTGAATATAAGCCTTATATATTTAATATATTTTTTTTCATTTATTTGTTTGAAAAGAAGGAAGTTACTTAATAAGTACGAAAGCTCACCAGAAAAGCGAAGGATCTCTCTCTT